>BJCG01002928.1:0-38115 GCA_005406145.1 Prunus yedoensis
GTTTTCAATAGTTCTAGCGATTGGATTTCAATCCAAACTCACCAAATGACTCCTTCCACTTATTATGATGTTTCCCAAGTTTTGGAATCGATCCGAAATCAATAGGTTGTAAGAATTGGACAATTCAAGTTCGCACCCAGTTCGTTCCTTAGATGGAGTGTTGGTGTTTTGCTTAGTCTAGCGATTGGATTTCCACTCCAAACTCCACCAAATGACTCCTCCCACCTTATTATGACTTTGCCCAAGTTTTGGAATCGATCCGAAATCAATAGGTGAAAGAAATTGGACAATTCAAGTTCGCACCCAGTTCGTTCCTTACATGGAGTGGTTGGTGTTTTGCTTAGTTCTAGCAATTGGATTTCACTCCAAACTCACCAAATGACTCCTTCCCACCTTTTATGACGTTTCCCAGCTTGGGAATCGATCCGAAATCAATAGGTGTAAGAAATTGGACAATTCAAGTTCGCACCAGTTCGTTCCTTACGTGGAGTGGTTGGTGTCTGCTTAGTTCTAGCGATTGGATTTTGACTCCAAACTCACCAAATGATCCTCCCACCTATTATGACGTGCCCAGTTTTGGAATCGATCCGAAATCATAGGTGTAAGAAATTGGACAATTCAAGTTCGCACCCAGTTCGTTCCTCACATGGAGTAGTTGGTGTTTTGCTTAGTTCTAGCGATTGGATTTCACTCAAAACTCACCAAATGACTCCTCCCACCTTATTATGATGTTGCCCAAGTTTTGGAATCGTTCCGAAATCAATAGGTGTAAGAAATTGGACATTCATGTTCGCACACTGTTCGTTCCTCACAGGGTTAGTTTGGTGTTTCAATAGTTCTAGCGATTGGATTTCACTCCAACTCACCAAATGACTCCTTCCACCTTATTATGACGTTTCCCAAGCTTTGGAATCGATCCGAAATCAATAGGTGTAAGAAATTGGACAATCCAAGTTCGCACCCAGTTCGTTCCTTACGTGGAGTGGTTGGTGTCTGCTTAGTTCTCAGCGATTGGATTTGACTCAAACTCACCAAATGACTCCTCCCACCTTATTATGACGTTGCCCAAGTTTTGGAATCGATCCGAATCAATAAATGTAGAAATTGGACAATTGAAGTTCGCACCCAGTTCGTTCCTTACATGTTGGTTCGTGTTTTGCTTAGTTCTAGCTATTGGATTTCACTCAAAACTCACCAAATGACTCCTCCCACCTTACTATGATGTTGCCCAAGTTTGAATCGATCCGAAATCCAATAGGGTAAGAAATTGGACAATTCATGTTCGCACCCTGTTCGTCCTCACATGGAGTGGTTGGTGTTTTGCTTAGTTCTAACGATTGGATTTCACTCAAAACTCACCAAATGACTCCTCCCACCTTATTATGATGTTGCCCAAGTTTTTGGAATCGAACCGTATTCAATAGGTGTAAGAATTGGACAATTCATGTTCGCACCCTGTTTCGTTCCTCACATGGAGTGGTTGGTGTTTCATAGTTCTAGCGATTGGATTTCACTCCAAACTCACCAAATGACTCCTTCCACCTTATTATGAGTTTCCCAAGTTTTGGAATCGATCTGAAATCAATAGGTGTAAGAAATTGGACAATTCAAGTTCGCACCCAGTTCGTTCCTTACATGGAGTGGTTGGTGTTTTGCTTAGTTCTAGCAATGGATTTCACTCAAACTCAAATGACTCCTCCACCTTATTATGATCTTGCCCAAGTTTTGGATCGATCCGTATTCAATAGGGTAAGAAATTGGACAATTGAAGTTCGCACCCAGTTCGTTCCTTACATGGAGTGGTTGGTGTTTTGCTTAGTTCTAGCAATTGGATTTCACTCCAAACTCACCAAATGACTCCTCCCACCTTATTATGATGTTGCCCAAGTTTGGAATCGATCC
Source organism: Prunus yedoensis (assembly GCA_005406145.1). NCBI lineage: Eukaryota > Viridiplantae > Streptophyta > Magnoliopsida > Rosales > Rosaceae > Prunus > Prunus yedoensis. Next base: position 1,903 of record BJCG01002928.1, read on the forward strand.
GTATTCAATAGGTGTCAGAAATTGGACAATTCATGTTCGCACCCTGTTCGTTCCTCACATGGAGTGGTTGGTGTTTCAATAGTTCTAGCGATTGGATTTCAATCCAAACTCACAAATGACTCCTTCCACCTTATTATGATGTTTCCCAAGTTTTGGAATCGATCCGAATCATATGGTGTAAGAAATTGGACAATTCAAGTTCGCACCAGTTCGTTCCTTAGATGGAGTGGTTGGTGTTTTTGCTTAGTTCTAGCGATTGGATTTCACTCCAAACTCACCAAATGACTCCTCCACCTTATTATGACGTTGCCCAAGTTTTGGAATCGATCCGAAATCATAGGTAAGAAATTGGACAATTCAAGTTCGCACCCAGTTCGTTCCTTACATGGAGTGGTTGGTGTTTTGCTTAGTTCTGCAATTGGATTTCACTCCAAAACTCACCAAATGACTCCTTCCACCTTATTATGACGTTCCCAAGCTTTGGAATCGATCCGAAATCAATAGGTGTAAGAAATTGGACAATTCAGTTCGCACCCAGTTCGTTCCTTACGTGGAGTGGTTGGTGTTCTGCTTAGTTCTAGCGATTGGATTTGACTCCAAACTCACCAAATGGACTCCTCCCACCTCTTATGACGTTGCCCAAGTTTTGGAATCGATCCGAAATCAATAGGTGTAAGAAATTGGACAATTGAAGTTCGCACCCAGTTCGTTCCTTACATGGAGTGGTTGGTGTTTTTGCTTAGTTCTAGCTATGGATTTCACTCAAAACTCACCAATGACTCCTCCCACCTTACTATGATGTTGCCCAAGTTTAGAATCGATCCGAAATCAATAGGTGTAGAAATTGGACAATTCATGTTCGCACCCTGTTCGTTCCTCACATGGAGTGGTTGGTGTTTTTGCTTAGTTCTACGATTGGATTTCACTCAAAACTCACCAAATGACTCCTCCCACCTTATTATGATGTTGCCCAAGTTTGGAATCGATCCGTATTCAATAGGTGTAAGAAATTGGACATTCATGTTCGCACCCTGTTCGTTCCTCACATGGAGTGGTTGGTGTTTTCATAGTTCTAGCGATTGGATTTCACTCCAAACTCACCAAATGACTCCTTCCACCTTATTATGATGTTTCCCAAGTTTTGGAATCGATCTGAAATCAATAGGTGTAAGAAATTGGACAATTCAAGTTCGCACCCAGTTCGTTCCTTACATGGAGTGGTTGTGTTTTGCTTAGTTCTAGCAATTGGATTTCACTCAAAACTCACCAAATGACTCCTCCCACCTTATTATGATGTTGCCCAAGTTTTGGAATCGATCCGTATTCAATAGGTGTAAGAAATTGGACAATTGAAGTTCGCACCCAGTTCGTTCCTTACATGGAGTGGTTGGTGTTTTGCTTAGTTCTAGCAATTGGATTTCACTCCAAACTCACCAAATGACTCCTCCCACCTTATTATGATGTTGCCCAAGTTTTGGAATCGATCCGTATTCAATAGGTGTAAGAAATTGGACAATTCATGTTCGCACCCTGTTCGTTCCTCACATGGAGTGGTTGGTGTTTTCAATAGTTCTAGCGATTGGATTTGAATCCAAACTCACCAAATGACTCCTTCCACCTTATTATGATGTTTCCCAAGTTTTGATTCGATCCGAAATCAATAGGTGTAAGAAATTGGACAATTCAAGTTCGCACCCAGTTCGTTCCTTAGATGGAGTGGTTGTTGTTTTGCTTAGTTCTAGCGATTGGATTTCACTCCAAACTCACCAAATGACTCCTCCCACCTTATTATGACGTTGCCCAAGTTTGGAATCGATCCGAAATCAATAGGTGAAAGAAATTGGACAATTCAAGTTCGCACCCAGTTCGTTCCTTACATGAAGTGGTTGGTGTTTTGCTTAGTTCTAGCAATTGGATTTCACTCCAACTCACCAAATGACTCCTTCCACCTTATTATGACGTTTCCCAAGCTTTGGAATCGATCCGAAATCAATAGGTGTAAGAAATTGGACAATTCAAGTTCGCACCCAGTTCGTTCCTTACGTGGAGTGGTTGGTGTTCTGCTTAGTTCTAGCGATTGGATTTGACTCCAAACTCACCAAATGACTCCTCCCACCTTATTATGACGTTGCCCAAGTTTTGGAATCGATCCGAAATCAATAGGTGTAAGAAATTGGACAATTGAAGTTCGCACCCAGTTCGTTCCTTACATGGAGTGGTTGGTGTTTTGCTTAGTTCTAGCTATGGATTTCACTCAAAACTCACCAAATGACTCCTCCCACCTTACTATGATGTTGCCCAAGTTTTTAGAATCGATCCGAAATCAATAGGTGTAAGAAATTGGACAATTCATGTTCGCACCCTGTTCGTTCCTCACATGGAGTGGTTGGTGTTTTTCTTAGTTCTAACGATTGGATTTCACTCAAAACTCACCAAATGACTCCTCCCACCTTATTATGATGTGCCCAAGTTTTGGAATCGATCCGTATTCAATAGGTGTAAGAATTGGACAATTCATGTTTGCACCCTGTTCGTTCCTCACATGGAGTGGTTGGTGTTTTCAATAGTTCTAGCGATTGGATTTCACTCCAAACTCACCAAATGACTCCTTCCACCTTATTATGATGTTTCCCAAGTTTTGGAATCGATCTGAAATCAATAGGTGTAAGAAATTGGACAATTCAAGTTCGCACCCAGTTCGTTCCTTACATGGAGTGGTTGGTGTTTTGCTTAGTTCTAGCAATTGGATTTCACTCCAAACTCACCAAATGACTCCTCCCACCTAATTATGATGTTTCCCAAGTTTTGGAATCGATCCGAAAACAATAGGGGTAAGAAATTGGACAATTCAAGTTCGAACCAGTTCGTTCCTTACATGGAGTGGTTGGTGTTCTGCTTAGTTCTAGCGATTGATTTGACTCCAAACTCACCAAATGACTCCTCCCACCTTATTATGACGTTGCCCAAGTTTTGGAATCGATCCGAATCAATAGGTGTAAGAATTGGACAATTGAAGTTCGCACCCAGTTCGTTCCTTACATGGAGTGGTTCGTGTTTTGCTTAGTTCTAGCTATTGGATTTCACTCAAAACTCACCAAATGACTCCTCCAACCTTACTATGATGTTGCCCAAGTTTTAGAATCGATCCGAAATCAATAGGTGTAAGAAATTGGACAATTCATGTTCGCACCCTGTTCGTTCCTCACATGGGGTGGTTGGTGTTTTGCTTAGTTCTGACGATTGGATTTCACTCAAAACTCACCAAATGACTCCTCCCACCTTATTATGATGTTGCCCAAGTTTTGGAATCGATCCGTATTCAATAGGTGTAAGAAATTGGACAATTCATGTTCGCACCCTGTTCGTTCCTCACATGGAGTGGTTGGTGTTTTCAATAGTTCTAGCGATTGGATTTCACTCCAAACTCACCAAATGACTCCTTCCACCTTATTATGATGTTGCCCAAGTTTTGGAATCGATCCGAAATCAATAGGGTGAAGAAATTGGACAATTCAAGTTCGCACCCAGTTCATTCCTTAGATGGAGTGGTTGGTGTTTTGCTTAGTTCTAGCAATTGGATTTTACTCAAAACTCACCAAATGACTCCTCCCACCTTATTATGATGTTGCCCAAGTTTTGGAATCGATCCGAAATCAATAGGGGTAAGAAGTTGGACAATTCAAGTTCGCACCCAGTTCGTTCCCTACTTGGATTGGTTGGTGTTTTGAACAGTTCTAGCGATTGGATTTTACTCCAAACTCACCAAATGACTCCTTCCACCTTATTATGATGTTGCCCAAGTTTTGGAGTCGATCCGAATCAATAGGGTTAAGAAATTGGACAATTCAAGTTCGGACACAGTTCGTTCCTTAGATGGAGTGGTTGGTGTTTTGCTTAGTTCTAGCAATTGGATTTCACTCAAAACTCACCAAATGACTCCTCCCACCTCATTATGATGTTGCCCAAGTTTTGGAATCGTTCCGAAATCAATAGGTGTAAGAAATTGGACAATTCATGTTCGCACACTGTTCGTTCCTCACATGGAGTGGTTGGTGTTTTCAATAGTTCTAGCGATTGGATTTCACTCCAAACTCACCAAATGACTCCTTCCACCTTATTATGATGTTTTCCAAGCTTTGGAATCGATCCGAAATCAATAGGTGTAAGAAATTGGACAATTCAAGTTCGCAACCAGTTCGTTCCTTACATGGAGTGGTTGGTGTTTTGCTTAGTTCTAGCGATTGGATTTCACTCCAAACTCACCAAATGACTCCTCCCTCCTTATTATGACGTTGCCCAAGTTTTGGAATCGATCCGAAATCAATAGGTGTAAGAAATTGGACAATTCATGTTCGCACCCTGTTCGTTCCTCACATGGAGTGGTTGGTGTTTTCAATAGTTCTAGCGATTGGATTTCACTCCAAACTCACCAAATGACTCCTTCCACCTTATTATGATGTTTCCCAAGTTTTGGAATCGATCTGAAATCAATAGGTGTAAGAAATTGGACAATTCAAGTTCGCACCCAGTTCGTTCCTTACATGGAGTGGTTGGTGTTTGCTTAGTTCTAGCAATTGGATTTCACTCAAAACTCACCAAATGACTCCTCCCACCTTATTATGATGTTGCCCAAGTTTTGGAATCGATCCGTATTCAATAGGTGTAAGAAATTGGACAATTGAAATTCGCACCCAGTTCGTTCCTTACATGGAGTGGTTGGTGTTTTGCTTAGTTCTAGCTATTGGATTTCACTCAAAACTCACCAAATGACTCCTCCCACCTTACTATGATGTTGCCCAAGTTTTAGAATCGATCCGAAATCAATAGGTGTAAGAAATTGGACAATTCATGTTCGCACCCTGTTCGTTCCTCACATGGAGTGGTTGGTGTTTTTCTTAGTTCTAACGATTGGATTTCACTCAAAACTCACCAAATGACTCCTCCCACCTTATTATGATGTTGCCCAAGTTTTGGAATCGATCCGTATTCAATAGGTGTAAGAAATTGGACAATTCATGTTCGCACCCTGTTCGTTCCTCACATGGAGTGGTTGGTGTTTTCAATAGTTCTAGCGATTGGATTTCACTCCAAACTCACCAAATGACTCCTTCCACCTTATTATGATGTTTCCCAAGTTTTGGAATCGATCTGAAATCAATAGGTGTAAGAAATTGGACAATTCAAGTTCGCACCCAGTTCGTTCCTTACATGGAGTGGTTGGTGTTTTGCTTAGTTCTAGCAATTGGATTTCACTCCAAACTCACCAAATGACTCCTCCCACCTTATTATGATGTTTCCCAAGTTTTGGAATCGATCCGAAAACAATAGGGGTAAGAAATTGGACAATTCAAGTTCGAACCAGTTCGTTCCTTACATGGAGTGGTTGGTGTTCTGCTTAGTTCTAGCGATTGGATTTGACTCCAAACTCACCAAATGACTCCTCCCACCTTATTATGACGTTGCCCAAGTTTTGGAATCGATCCGAAATCAATAGGTGTAAGAAATTGGACAATTGAAGTTCGCACCCAGTTCGTTCCTTACATGGAGTGGTTGGTGTTTTGCTTAGTTCTAGCTATTTGGTTTCACTCAAAACTCACCAAATGACTCCTCCCACCTTACTATGATGTTGCCCAAGTTTTAGAATCGATCCGAAATCAATAGGTGTAAGAAATTGGACAATTCATGTTCGCACCCTGTTCGTTCCTCACATGGAGTGGTTGGTGTTTTCAATAGTTCTAGCGATTGGATTTCACTCCAAACTCACCAAATGACTCCTTCCACCTTATTATGATGTTTCCCAAGTTTTGGAATCGATCTGAAATCAATAGGTGTAAGAAATTGGACAATTCAAGTTCGCACCCAGTTCGTTCCTTACATGGAGTGGTTGGTGTTTTGCTTAGTTCTAGCAATTGGATTTCACTCCAAACTCACCAAATGACTCCTCCCACCTTATTATGATGTTTCCCAAGTTTTGGAATCGATCCGAAAACAATAGGGGTAAGAAATTGGACAATTCAAGTTCGAACCAGTTCGTTCCTTACATGGAGTGGTTGGTGTTCTGCTTAGTTCTAGCGATTGGATTTGACTCCAAACTCACCAAATGACTCCTCCCACCTTATTATGACGTTGCCCAAGTTTTGGAATCGATCCGAAATCAATAGGTGTAAGAAATTGGACAATTGAAGTTCGCACCCAGTTCGTTCCTTACATGGAGTGGTTGGTGTTTTGCTTAGTTCTAGCTATTGGATTTCACTCAAACTCACCAAATGACTCCTCCCACCTTACTATGATGTTGCCCAAGTTTTAGAATCGATCCGAAATCAATAGGTGTAAGAAATTGGACAATTCATGTTCGCACCCTGTTCGTTCCTCACATGGAGTGGTTGGTGTTTTGCTTAGTTCTGACGATTGGATTTCACTCAAAACTCACCAAATGACTCCTCCCACCTTATTATGATGTTGCCCAAGTTTTGGAATCGATCCGTATTCAATAGGTGTAAGAAATTGGACAATTCATGTTCGCACCCTGTTCGTTCCTCACATGGAGTGGTTGGTGTTTTCAATAGTTCTAGCGATTGGATTTCACTCCAAACTCACCAAATGACTCCTTCCACCTTATTATGATGTTGCCCAAGTTTTGGAGTCGATCCGAAATCAATAGGGTTAAGAAATTGGACAATTCAAGTTCGCACACAGTTCGTTCCTTAAAATGAGTGGTTGGTGTTTTCAATAGTTCTAGCGATTGGATTTCACTCCAAACTCACCAAATGAATCCTTCCACCTTATTATGATGTTTTCCAAGCTTTGGAATCGATCCGAAATCAATAGGTGTAAGAAATTGGAGAATTCAAGTTCGCAACCAGTTTGTTCCTTACGTGGAGTGGTTGGTGTTTTGCTTAGTTTTAGCGATTGGATTTCACTCCAAACTAACCAAATGACTCCTCCAACCTTATTACGATGTTGCCCAAGTTTTGGAATCGATCCTAAATCAATAGGGGCAAGAAATTGGACAATTCAAGTTCGCACCCAGTTCGTTCCTTATATGGAGTGGTTGGTGTTTTCAATAGTTCTAGCGATTGGATTTCACTCCAAACTCACCAAATGACTCATTCCACATTATTATGATGTTGCCCAAGTTTTGGAATCGATCCGAAATCAGTAGGTGTAAGAAATTGGACAATTCAAGTTTGCACCAGTTCGTTCCTTACGTGGAGTGGTTGGTGTTTTGCTTAGTTTTAGCGATTGGATTTCACTCCAAACTAACCAAATGACTCCTCCAACCTTATTATGATGTTGCCCAAGTTTTGGAATCGATCCGAAATCAATAGGGGTAAGAAATTGGACAATTCAAGTTCGCACCCAGTTCGTTCTTTACATGGAGTGGTTGGTGTTTTCAATAGTTCTAGCGATTGGATTTCACTCCAAACTCACCAAATGACTCCTTCCACCTTATTATGATGTTGCCGAAGTTTTGGAATCGATCCGAAATCAATAGGTGTAAGAAATTGGACAATTCAAGTTCGCACCAATTCGTTCCTTACATGGAGTGGTTGGTGTTTTGCTTAGTTCTAGCTATTGGATTTCACTCCAAACTCCCCAAATGACTCCTCCCACCCTATTATGATGTTGCCCAAGTTTTGGAATCGATCCGAAATCAATACGGGTAAGAAATTGGACAATTCAAGTTCGCACCCAGTTCGTTCCTTACATGGAGTGGTTGGTGTTTTGCTTAGTTCTAGCAATTGGATTTCACTCCAAACTCCCCAAATGACTCCTCCCACCCTATTAAGATGTTGCCCAAGTTTTGGAATCGATCCGAAATCAATACGGGTAAGAAATTGGACAATTCAAGTTCGCACCCAGTTCGTTCCTTACATGGAGTGGTTGGTGTTTGGCTTAGTTCTAGAGATTGGATTTCACTCCAAACTCACCAAATGACTCCACCCACCTTATTATGATGTTGCCCAAGTTTTGGAATCGATCCGAAATCAATAGGTGTAAGAAATTGGACAATTCAAGTTCGCACCCAGTTCGTTCCTTAGATGGAGAGGTTGGTGTTTTGCTTAGTTCTAGCGATTGGATTTCATTCAAAACTCACCAAATGACTCCTCCCACCTTATTATGATGTTGCCCAAGTTTTGGACTCGATCCGAAATCAATAGGGGTAAGAAATTGGACAATTCAAGTTCGCACCCAGTTCGTTCCTTACATGGAGTGGTTGGTGTTTTCAATAGTTCTAGCGATTGGATTTCACTCCAAACTCACCAAATGACTCCTTCCACCTTATTATGATGTTGCCCAAGTTTTGGAATCGATCCGAAATCAATGGGTGTAAGAAATTGGACAATTCAAGTTCGCGCCCAGTTCGTTCCTTAGATGGAGTGGTTGGTGTTTTGCTTAGTTCTTGCGATTGGATTTCACTCAAAACTCACCAAATGACTCCTCCCACCTTATTATGATGTTGCCCAAGTTTTGGAATCGATCCGAAATCAATAGGTGTATGAAATTGGACAATTCAAGTTCGCACCCAGTTCGTTCTTTACATGGAGTGGTTGGTGTTTTCAATAGTTCTAACGATTGGATTTCACTCCAAACTAACCAAATGACTCCTCCAACCTTATTATGATGTTGCCCAAGTTTTGGAATCTATCCGAAATCAATAGGGGTAAGAAATTGGACAATTCAAGTTCGCACTAGTTCGTTCCTTACATGGAGTGGTTGGTGTTTTCAATAGTTCTAGCGATTGGATTTCACTCCAAACTCACCAAATGACTCCTTCCACCTTATTATGATGTTGCCCAAGTTTTGGAATCGATCCGAAATCAATAGGGGTAAGAAATTGGACAATTCAAGTTCGCACCAGTTCGTTCCTTACATGGAGTGGTTGGTGTTTTGCTTAGTTCTAGCTATTGGATTTCACTCCAAACTCACCAAATGACTCCACCCACCTTATTATGATGTTGCCCATGTTTTGGGATCGATCCGAAATCAATAGGGGTAAGAAATTGGACAATTCAAGTTCGCAACCAGTTCGTTCCTTACATGGAGTGGTTGGTGTTTTCAATAGTTCTAGCGATTGGATTTCACTCCAAACACACCAAATGAATCCTTCCACCTTATTATGATGCCCAAGTTTTGGAATCGATCCGAAATCAATAGGTGTAAGAAATTGGACAATTCAAGTTCGCACCCAGTTCGGTCCTTACATGGAGTGGTTGGTGTTTTCAATAGTTCTAGCGATTGGATTTCACTCCAAACTCACCAAATGACTCCTTCCACATTATTATGATGTTGCCCAAGTTTTGGAATCGATCCGAAATCAATAGGGGCAAGAAATTGGACAATTCAAGTTCGCACCCAGTTCGTTCCTTATATGGAGTGGTTGGTGTTTTCAATAGTTCTAGCGATTGGATTTCACTCCAAACTCACCAAATGACTCATTCCACATTATTATGATGTTGCCCAAGTTTTGGAATCGATCCGAAATCAGTAGGTGTAAGAAATTGGACAATTCAAGTTTGCACCAGTTCGTTCCTTACGTGGAGTGGTTGGTGTTTTGCTTAGTTTTAGCGATTGGATTTCACTCCAAACTAACCAAATGACTCCTCCAACCTTATTATGATGTTGCCCAAGTTTTGGAATCGATCCGAAATCAATAGGGGTAAGAAATTGGACAATTCAAGTTCGCACCCAGTTCGTTCTTTACATGGAGTGGTTGGTGTTTTCAATAGTTCTAGCGATTGGATTTCACTCCAAACTCACCAAATGACTCATTCCACATTATTATGATGTTGCCCAAGTTTTGGAATCGATCCGAAATCAGTAGGTGTAAGAAATTGGACAATTCAAGTTTGCACCAGTTCGTTCCTTACGTGGAGTGGTTGGTGTTTTGCTTAGTTTTAGCGATTGGATTTCACTCCAAACTAACCAAATGACTCCTCCAACCTTATTATGATGTTGCCCAAGTTTTGGAATCGATCCGAAATCAATAGGGGTAAGAAATTGGACAATTCAAGTTCGCACCCAGTTCGTTCTTTACATGGAGTGGTTGGTGTTTTCAATAGTTCTAGCGATTGGATTTCACTCCAAACTCACCAAATGACTCCTTCCACCTTATTATGATGTTGCCGAAGTTTTGGAATCGATCCGAAATCAATAGGTGTAAGAAATTGGACAATTCAAGTTCGCACCAATTCGTTCCTTACATGGAGTGGTTGGTGTTTTGCTTAGTTCTAGCTATTGGATTTCACTCCAAACTCCCCAAATGACTCCTCCCACCCTATTATGATGTTGCCCAAGTTTTGGAATCGATCCGAAATCAATACGGGTAAGAAATTGGACAATTCAAGTTCGCACCCAGTTCGTTCCTTACATGGAGTGGTTGGTGTTTTGCTTAGTTCTAGCAATTGGATTTCACTCCAAACTCCCCAAATGACTCCTCCCACCCTATTAAGATGTTGCCCAAGTTTTGGAATCGATCCGAAATCAATACGGGTAAGAAATTGGACAATTCAAGTTCGCACCCAGTTCGTTCCTTACATGGAGTGGTTGGTGTTTGGCTTAGTTCTAGAGATTGGATTTCACTCCAAACTCACCAAATGACTCCACCCACCTTATTATGATGTTGCCCAAGTTTTGGAATCGATCCGAAATCAATAGGTGTAAGAAATTGGACAATTCAAGTTCGCACCCAGTTCGTTCCTTAGATGGAGAGGTTGGTGTTTTGTTTAGTTCTAGCGATTGGATTTCATTCAAAACTCACCAAATGACTCCTCCCACCTTATTATGATGTTGCCCAAGTTTTGGACTCGATCCGAAATCAATAGGGGTAAGAAATTGGACAATTCAAGTTCGCACCCAGTTCGTTCCTTACATGGAGTGGTTGGTGTTTTCAATAGTTCTAGCGATTGGATTTCACTCCAAACTCACCAAATGAATCCTTCCACCTTATTATGATGTTGCCCAAGTTTTGGAATCGATCCGAAATCAATAGGTGTAAGAAATTGGACAATTCAAGTTCGCACCCAGTTCGTTCCTTAGATGGAGAGGTTGGTGTTTTGCTTAGTTCTAGCGATTGGATTTCATTCAAAACTCACCAAATGACTCCTCCCACCTTATTATGTTGTTGCCCAAGTTTTGGACTCGATCGGAAATCAATAGGGGTAAGAAATTGGACAATTCAGGTTCGCACCCAGTTCGTTCCTTACATGGAGTGGTTGGTGTTTTGCTTCGTTCTAGCAATTGGATTTCACTCCAAACTCACCAAATGACTCCTCCCACCCTATTATGATGTTGCCCAAGTTTTGGAATCGATCCGAAATCAATACGGTTGAAATTGGAGAATTCAAGTTCGCACCCAGTTCGTTTCTTACATGGAGTGGTTGGTGTTTTGCTTATTTCTAGAGATTGGATTTCACTCTAAACTCACCAAATGACTCCTCCCACCTTATTATGATGTTGCCAAGGTTTTGGAATCGATCCGAAATCAATAGGTGTAAGAAATTGGACAATTCAAGTTCGCACCCAGTTCGTTCCTTAGATGGAGAGGTTCGTGTTTTGCTCAGTTCTAGCAATTGGATTTCACTCCAAACTCACCAAATGACTCCTCCCACCCTATTATGATGTTGCCCAAGTTTTGGAATCGATCCGAAATCAATACGGGTAAGAAATTGGACAATTCAAGTTCGCACCCAGTTCGTTCCTTACATGGAGTGGTTGGTGTTTTCAATAGTTCTAGCGATTGGATTTCACTCCAAACTCACCAAATGAATCCTTCCACCTTATTATGATGTTGCCCAAATTTTGGAATCGATCCGAAATCAATAGGTGTAAGAAATTGGACAATTCAAGTTCGCACCCAGTTCGTTCCTTACATGGAGTGGTTGGTGTTTTCAATAGTTCTAGCGATTGGATTTCACTCCAAACTCACCAAATGAATTCTTCCACCTCATTATGATGTTGCCCAAGTTTTGGAATCGATCCGAAATCAATAGGTGTAAGAAATTGGACAATTCAAGTTCGCACCCAGTTCGTTCCTTACATGGAGTGGTCGGTGTTTTTCTTTGTTCTAGCGATTGGATTTCACTCCAAACTCACCAAATGACTCCTACCACCTTATTATGATGTTGCCCAAGTTTTGAATCGATACGAAATCAATACGGGTAAGAAATTGGACAATTCAAGTTCGCACCCAGTTCGTTCCTTACATCGAGTGGTTGGTGTTTTGCTTAGCTTTAGCGATTGGATTTCACTCCAAATTAACCAAATGACTCCTCCAACCTTATTATTATGTTGCCCAAGTTTTGGAATGGATCCGAAATCAATAGGGGTAAGAAATTGGACAATTCAAGTTCGCACCCAGTTCGTTCCTTACATGGAGTGGTTGGTGTTTTCAATAGTTCTAGCGATTGGATTTCACTCCAAACTCACCAAATGACTCCTCCCACCTTATTATGATGTTGCCCAAGTTTTGGAATCGATCCGAAATCAATAGGTGTAAGAAATTGGACAATTCAAGTTCGCACCCAGTTCGTTCCTTAGATGGAGAGGTTGGTGTTTTGCTCAGTTCTAGCAATTGGATTTCACTCCAAACTCACCAAATGACTACTCCCACCCTATTATGATGTTGCCCAAGTTTTGGAATCGATCCGAAATCAATACGGGTAAGAAATTGGACAATTCAAGTTCGCACCCAGTTCGTTCCTTACATGGAGTGGTTGGTGTTTTCAATAGTTCTAGCGATTGGATTTCACTCCAAACTCACCAAATGAATCCTTCCACCTTATTATGATGTTGCCCAAGTTTAGGAATCGATCCGAAATCAATAGGTGTAAGAAATTGGACAATTCAAGTTCGCACCCAGTTCGTTCCTGACATGGAGTGGTTGGTGTTTTGCTTAGTTTTAGCGATTGGATTTCACTCCAAACTAACCAAATGACTCCTCCAACCTTATTATGATGTTGCCCAAGTTTTGGAATCTATCCGAAATCAATAGGGGTAAGAAATTGAACAATTCAAGTTCGCACCCAGTTCGTTCTTTACATGGAGTGGTTGGTGTTTTTGTTGTGTCGGATTCACTGCACCAAAATAGATTCAGCTGCATCCTCAACTTGTGATACTCGCAAGTGCACGAGCCGTTCGGTAGTATAGCATATGTAAGTGCGAGGTCGATCCCACGAGGATTGGTGATTGAATGATCCAATTTATTTCCCCTACACAAAATAGAAATGAAAAAGAAAATAAATAAAACAAGAACAAAAAAAGAATTAACTCAAGCAAATAAGTTCCCAAGTTCAATTAGATTAACGGATTGATTCTAGCTAAAGTATGATTAAGCCATGGTGTTTGGTCATAACCTTGTGTTCCTAATTCCCTAATTTGATCATTTGTTGTCTAACCTAAAATTAAGCATTAGGAACCCATTAAGCATAGAAGAACAATTTAAACAACCAAGTATGTATCTAATCCCTGTTGTCGAATGTCCATACATACTCTTCCTATTCATAGTTCAATTCGAATTAAAGCATGGTGTATACTCTTAATTCAAACCAAGATAGCTAACATGCAAGCCTAAATGGTGATCAATCATTCAAACTAGCATATTAACTTATAAGCATAATGAATAAGAACAAAAACCATAACTGAAACTTGGAAACTAATTAAACTTGAATACTTAAGAAAGAATATACATTACAAATAAAAGTAAAGTGGAACTAAGAAAACTTGAAGGAAAATTTAGTAAACTCATATTGCTACAACAATTGACAACTTGAAAGGAAACTAAGAGAATTTGAGGGAGAGAAGGGAAGGGAGCTCTAGAGAAGTGTTTGAGAGCTCCCCCCTTTGGGGTGTGATTTGAAGCTTGAAGGCTTCTCTATTTATAGGGCTAAGAGGGAGGAACATCATGATGAAATTTAACACCACCATTCCTTCTTTAATACAACCCATAACTCCCACCTCATCTTGTCTATGTTAGTGTGGTTGGAAACAATTCCATCCCATACTTCTTTTGCTGCACTCCAAGCTTTCTTCACATGGGTTCAAAGGTGATCAGTTTTGCTGCCAACCCATGTGGTTGCCTTTTGCATGCTGAAAAACGATTCTTCTGACCCAGACTTGGTGTAGGAAGGCCACAGGTTTCAAAACGTATCCAATGGGGCTGAAATTTGGATATGTTATACTAGACACCCATTGGAACAACCTCTATGAAGAAAGTATTCCCATCGGAGCAGTAGAAGTGTACGTTTTGGCCGCTGCAAGGTGGCTGCCGAAACAAGGACTGGAATTGACTTCATTTCATTTCTTTCTTTTGCTTCACATGCATGCACATGCTTCTCTTTAGTAGCTCAAAAGCTGATCTCCAGCTCCAAAGTGATCTGCCAATTCAATTCCCATGTTCAAAGGCTGAAGCAAAATGCCTCTCATCATTCCTCCTTCTTCTCTCTCTCCTTTCCACCATGGCACTTTAACCTTTGTCTCCTCTTTGTCCCCTTTGCCATGATGTATTTTTGTCTTCACAAATATGCTCTTGCTTTCTCTTTAATAGCTGTAATGCCTCCCCACTTCACTCATTATGTTGAGTACAAAGTCAGATATAGCTAGGGTGAGGCACATGGCTAAAAAGAGGCACATGGCAAAAAGCTGGCAGCTGCAAATCCTCCTGAGCAAGGTTGAGTGTTGGACGGGCTAAGCACTCCACAAATGTCCAATTGGGCTGAAATTTGGATATGTTGTAGTAGACACCCATTGGAACAAGTTTCATGAAGATCTTCACCTCATTCGAGCCCCATAACATGCTCATCCAAGGCCAAGAAGTTGACCTACGAAACTGGGCTGGCAAGGAGTTGTAGCCAAAATGAGTTTGTCTTTAAGCTCTTCTTCCATTCACCCAAATCAGGCCTTAACATGCATGGATTGCATCATTTCCTATCCAAAGTCATCATTGTTACCTAAATCTCAATTAACTGAAATATAAACATAAAAAGAATTAAAAGCACAAGTTTAACTCAAAAACATAACCAAATCATAAGCTAGAAGGGTACAAAATGATATACAATTATGAACCGATCAGTTTTCAATAGTTCTAGCGATTGGATTTCACTCCAAACTCACCAAATGACTCCTTCCACCTTATTATGATGTTGCCGAAGTTTTGGAATCGATCCGAAATCAATAGGTGTAAGAAATTGGACAATTCAAGTTCGCACCCAGTTCGTTCCTTACATGGAGTGGTCGGTGTTTTTCTTTGTTCTAGCGATTGGATTTCACTCCAAACTCACCAAATGACTCCTACCACCTTATTATGATGTTGCCCAAGTTTTGAATCGATCCGAAATCAATACGGGTAAGAAATTGGACAATTCAAGTTCGCACCCAGTTCGTTCCTTACATCGAGTGGTTGGTGTTTTGCTTAGTTTTAGCGATTGGATTTCACTCCAAATTAACCAAATGACTCCTCCAACCTTATTATGATGTTGCCCAAGTTTTGGAATGGATCCGAAATCAATAGGGGTAAGAAATTGGACAATTCAAGTTCGCACCCAGTTCGTTCCTTACATGGAGTGGTTGGTGTTTTCAATAGTTCTAGCGATTGGATTTCACTCCAAACTCACCAAATGACTCCTCCCACCTTATTATGATGTTGCCCAAGTTTTGGAATCGATCCGAAATCAATAGGTGTAAGAAATTGGACAATTCAAGTTCGCACCCAGTTCGTTCCTTAGATGGAGAGGTTGGTGTTTTGCTCAGTTCTAGCAATTGGATTTCACTCCAAACTCACCAAATGACTACTCCCACCCTATTATGATGTTGCCCAAGTTTTGGAATCGATCCGAAATCAATACGGGTAAGAAATTGGACAATTCAAGTTCGCACCCAGTTCGTTCCTTACATGGAGTGGTTGGTGTTTTCAATAGTTCTAGCGATTGGATTTCACTCCAAACTCACCAAATGAATCCTTCCACCTTATTATGATGTTGCCCAAGTTTAGGAATCGATCCGAAATCAATAGGTGTAAGAAATTGGACAATTCAAGTTCGCACCCAGTTCGTTCCTGACATGGAGTGGTTGGTGTTTTGCTTAGTTTTAGCGATTGGATTTCACTCCAAACTAACCAAATGACTCCTCCAACCTTATTATGATGTTGCCCAAGTTTTGGAATCTATCCGAAATCAATAGGGGTAAGAAATTGGACAATTCAAGTTCGAACCCAGTTCGTTCCTTACATGGAGTGGTTGGTGTTTTGCTTAGTTCTAGCAATTGGATTTCACTCCAAACTCACCAAATGACTCCTCCCACCCTATTATGATGTTGCCCAAGTTTTGGAATCGATCCGAAATCAATACGGTTGAAATTGGACAATTCAAGTTCGCACCCAGTTCGTTCCTTACATGGAGTGGTTGGTGTTTTGCTTAGTTCTAGAGATTGGATTTCACTCCAAACTCACCAAATGACTCCTCCCACCTTATTATGATGTTGCCCAAGTTTTGGAATCGATCCGAAATCAATAGGTGTAAGAAATTGGACAATTCAAGTTCGCACCCAGTTCGTTCCTTAGATGGAGAGGTTGGTGTTTTGCTCAGTTCTAGCAATTGGATTTCACTCCAAACTCACCAAATGACTCCTCCCACCCTATTATGATGTTGCCCAAGTTTTGGAATCGATCCGAAATTAATACGGGTAAGAAATTGGACAATTCAAGTTCGCACCCAGTTCGTTCCTTACATGGAGTGGTTGGTGTTTTCAATAGTTCTAGCGATTGGATTTCACTCCAAACTCACCAAATGAATCCTTCCACCGTATTATGATGTTGCCCAAGTTTTGGAATCGATCCGAAATCAATAGGTGTAAGAAATTGGACAATTCAAGTTCGCACCCAGTTCGTTCCTTACTTGGAGTGGTTGGTGTTTTCAATAGTTCTAGCGATTGGATTTCACTCCAAACTCACCAAATGAATCCTTCCACCGCATTATGATGTTGCCCAAGTTTTGGAATCGATCCGAAATCAATAGGTGTAAGAAATTGGACAATTCAAGTTCGCACCGAGTTCGTTCCTTACATGGAGTGGTTGGTGTTTTTCTTAGTTCTAGCGATTGGATTTCACTCCAAACTCACCAAATGACTCCTCCCACCTTATTATGATGTTGCCCAAGTTTTGGAATCGATCCGAAATCAATACGGTTGAAATTGGACAATTCAAGTTCGCACCCAGTTCGTTCCTTACATGGAGTGGTTGGTGTTTTGCTTAGTTCTAGCAATTGGATTTCACTCCAAACTCCCCAAATGACTCCTCCCACCCTATTATGATGTTGCCCAAGTTTTGGAATCGATCCGAAATCAATACGGTTGAAATTGGACAATTCAAGTTCGCACCCAGTTCGTTCCTTACATGGAGTGGTTGGTGTTTTGCTTAGTTCTAGAGATTGGATTTCACTCCAAACTCACCAAATGACTCCTCCCACCTTATTATGATGTTGCCCAAGTTTTGGAATCGATCCGAAATCAATAGGTGTAAGAAATTGGACAATTCAAGTTCGCACCCAGTTCGTTCCTTAGATGGAGAGGTTGGTGTTTTGCTCAGTTCTAGCAATTGGATTTCACTCCAAACTCACCAAATGACTCCTCCCACCCTATTATGATGTTGCCCAAGTTTTGGAATCGATCCGAAATCAATACGGTTGAAATTGGACAATTCAAGTTCGCACCCAGTTCGTTCCTTACATGGAGTGGTTGTTGTTTTGCTTAGTTCTAGCAATTGGATTTCACTCCAAACTCACCAAATGACTCCTCCCACCCTATTATGATGTTGCCCAAGTTTTGGAATCGATCCGAAATCAATACGGTTGAAATTGGACAATTCAAGTTCGCACCCAGTTCGTTCCTTACATGGAGTGGTTGGTGTTTTGCTTAGTTCTAGCAATTGGATTTCACTTCAAACTCACCAAATGACTCCTCCCACCCTATTATGATGTTGCCCAAGTTTTGGAATCGATCCGAAATCAATACGGTTGAAATTGGACAATTCAAGTTCGCACCCAGTTCGTTCCTTACATGGAGTGGTTGGTGTTTTGCTTAGTTCTAGAGATTGGATTTCACTCCAAACGCACCAAATGACTCCTCCCACCTTATTATGATGTTGCCCAAGTTTTGGAATCGATCCGAAATCAATAGGTGTAAGAAATTGGACAATTCAAGTTCGCACCCAGTTCGTTCCTTAGATGGAGAGGTTGGTGTTTTGCTCAGTTCTAGCAATTGGATTTCACTCCAAACTCACCAAATGACTCCTCCCACCCTATTATGATGTTGCCCAAGTTTTGGAATCGATCCGAAATCAATACGGGTAAGAAATTGGACAATTCAAGTTCGCACCCAGTTCGTTCCTTACATGGAGTGGTTGGTGTTTTCAATAGTTCTAGCGATTGGATTTCACTCCAAACACACCAAATGAATCCTTCCACCTTATTATGATGTTGCCCAAGTTTTGGAATCGATCAGAAATCAATAGGTGTAAGAAATTGGACAATTCAAGTTCGCACCCAGTTCATTCCTTACATGGAGTGGTTGGTGTTTTCAATAGTTCTAGCGATTGGATTTCACTCCAAACTCACCAAATGAATCCTTCCACCTCATTATGATATTGCCCAAGTTTTGGAATCGATCCGAAATCAATAGGTGTAAGAAATTGGACAATTGAAGTTCGCACCCAGTTCGTTCCTTACATGGAGTGGTTGGTGTTTTTCTTAGTTCTAGCGATTGGATTTCACTCCAAACTCACCAAATGACTCCTCCCACCTTATTATGATGTTGCCCAAGTTTTGGAATCGATCCGAAATCAATACGGGTAAGAAATTGGACAATTCAAGTTCGCACCCAGTTCGTTCCTTACATCGAGTGGTTGGTGTTTTGCTTAGTTTTAGCGATTGGATTTCACTCCAAATTAACCAAATGACTCCTCTAACCTTATTATGATGTTGCCCAAGTTTTGTAATGGATCCGAAATCAATAGGGGTAAGAAATTGGACAATTCAAGTTCGCACCCAGTTCGTTCCTTACATGGAGTGGTTGGTGTTTTCAATAGTTCTAGCGATTGGATTTCACTCCAAACTCACCAAATGACTCCTCCCACCTTATTATGATGTTGCCCAAGTTTTGGAATCGATCCGAAATCAATAGGTGTAAGAAATTGGACAATTCAAGTTCGCACCCAGTTCGTTCCTTAGATGGAGAGGTTGGTGTTTTGCTCAGTTCTAGCAATTGGATTTCACTCCAAACTCACCAAATGACTACTCCCACCCTATTATGATGTTGCCCAAGTTTTGGAATCGATCCGAAATCAATACGGGTAAGAAATTGGACAATTCAAGTTCGCACCCAGTTCGTTCCTTACATGGAGTGGTTGGTGTTTTCAATAGTTCTAGCGATTGGATTTCACTCCAAACTCACCAAATGAATCCTTCCACCTTATTATGATGTTGCCCAAGTTTTGGAATCGATCCGAAATCAATAGGTGTAAGAAATTGGACAATTCAAGTTCGCACCCAGTTCGTTCCTTACATGGAGTGGTTGGTGTTTTGCTTAGTTTTAGCGATTGGATTTCACTCCAAACTAACCAAATGACTCCTCCAACCTTATTATGATGTTGCCCAAGTTTTGGAATCTATCCGAAATCAATAGGGGTAAGAAATTGGACAATTCAAGTTCGCACCCAGTTCGTTCCTTACATGGAGTGGTTGGTGTTTTGCTTAGTTCTAGAGATTGGATTTCACTCCAAACTCACCAAATGACTCCTCCCACCCTATTATGATGTTGCCCAAGTTTTGGAATCGATCCGAAATCAATACGGTTGAAATTGGACAATTCAAGTTCGCACCCAGTTCGTTCCTTACATGGAGTGGTTGGTGTTTTGCTTAGTTCTAGCAATTGGATTTCACTCCAAACTCACCAAATGACTCCTCCCACCCTATTATGATGTTGCCCAAGTTTTGGAATCGATCCGAAATCAATACGGTTGAAATTGGACAATTCAAGTTCGCACCCAGTTCGTTCCTTACATGGAGTGGTTGGTGTTTTGCTTAGTTCTAGCAATTGGATTTCACTTCAAACTCACCAAATGACTCCTCCCACCCTATTATGATGTTGCCCAAGTTTTGGAATCGATCCGAAATCAATGCGGTTGAAATTGGACAATTCAAGTTCGCACCCAGTTCGTTCCTTAGATGGAGAGGTTGGTGTTTTGCTCAGTTCTAGCAATTGGATTTCACTCCAAACTCACCAAATGACTACTCCCACCCTATTATGATGTTGCCCAAGTTTTGGAATCGATCCGAAATCAATACGGGTAAGAAATTGGACAATTCAAGTTCGCACCCAGTTTGTTCCTTACATGGAGTGGTTGGTGTTTTCAATAGTTCTAGCGATTGGATTTCACTCCAAACTCACCAAATGAATCCTTCCACCTTATTATGATGTTTCCCAAGTTTTGGAATCGATCCGAAATCAATAGGTGTAAGAAATTGGACAATTCAAGTTCGCACCCAGTTCGTTCCTGACATTGAGTGGTTGGTGTTTTGCTTAGTTTTAGCGATTGGATTTCACTCCAAACTATCCAAATGACTCCTCCAAACCTTATTATGATGTTGCCCAAGTTTTGGAATCTATCCGAAATCAATAGGGGTAAGAAATTGGACAATTCAAGTTCGCACCCAGTTCGTTCCTTACATGGAGTGGTTGGTGTTTTGCTTTGTTCTAGCAATTGGATTTCACTCCAAACTCACCAAATGACTCCTCCCACCCTATTATGATGTTGCCCAAGTTTTGGAATCGATCCGAAATCAATACGGTTGAAATTGGACAATTCAAGTTCGCACCAAGTTCGTTCCTTACATGGAGTGGTTGGTGTTTTGCTTAGTTCCAGAGATTGGATTTCACTCCAAACTCACCAAATGACTCCTCCCACCTTATTATGATGTTGCCCAAGTTTTGGAATCGATCCGGAATCAATAGGTGTAAGAAATTGGACAATTCAAGTTCGCACCCAGTTCGTTCCTTAGATGGAGAGGTTGGTGTTTTGCTCAGTTCAAGCAATTGGATTTCACTCCAAACTCACCAAATGACTCCTCCCACCCTATTATGATGTTGCCCAAGTTTTGGAATCGATCCGAAATCAATACGGGTAAGAAATTGGACAATTCAAGTTTGCACCCAGTTCGTTCCTTACATGCAGTGGTTGGTGTTTTTCTTAGTTCTAGCTATTGGATTTCACTCCAAACTCACCAAATGACTCCTCCAACCTTATTATGATGTTGCCCAAGTTTTGGAATCGATCCGAAATCAATACGGGTAAGAAATTGGACAATTCAGGTTCGCACCCAGTTCGTTCCTTACATCGAGTGGTTGGTGTTTTGCTTAGTTTTAGCAATTGGATTTCACTCCAAATTAACCAAATGACTCCTCCAACCTTATTATGATGTTGCCCAAGTTTTGGAATGGATCCGAAATCAATAGGGGTAAGAAATTGGACAATTCAAGTTCGCACCCAGTTCGTTCCTTACATGGAGTGGTTGGTGTTTTCAATAGTTCTAGCGATTGGATTTCACTCCAAACTCCCCAAATGACTCCTCCCACCTTATTATGATGGTGCCCAAGTTTTGGAATCGATCCGAAATCAATAGGTACAAGAAATTGAACAATTCAAGTTCGCACCCAGTTCGTTCATTACATGGAGTGGTTGGTGTTTTGGGCAGTTCTAGCTATTGGATTTCACTCCAAACTCACCAAATGACTCCTCCCACCTTATTATGATGTTGCCCAAGTTTTCGAATCGATCCGAAATCAATAGGTGTAAGAAATTGGACAATTCAAGTTCGCACCCAGTTCGTTCCTTAGATGGAGTGGTTGGTGTTTTGCTTAGTTCTAGCGATTGGATTTCACTCAAGACTCACCAAATGACTACTCCCACCTTATTATGATGTTGCCCAAGTTTTGGAATCGATCCGAAATCAATAGGTGTAAGAAATTGGACAATTCAAGTTCGCACACTGTTCGTTCCTTACATGGAGTGGTTGGTGTTTTCAATAGTTCTAGCGATTGGATTTCACTCCAAACTCACCAAATGACTCCTTCCACCTTATTATGATGTTGCCCAAGTTTTGGAATCGATCCGAAATCAATAGGTGTAAGAAATTGGACAATTCAAGTTCGCACCCAGTTCGTTTCTTACATGGAGTGGTTGGTGTTTTGCTTAGTTCTAGCGATTGGATTTCACTCAAGACTCACCAAATGACTCCTTCCACCTTATTATGATGTTGCCCAAGTTTTGGAATGGATCCGAAATCAATAGGGGTAAGAAATTGGACAATTCAAGTTCGCACCCAGTTCGTTCCTTACATGGAGTGGTTGGTGTTTTCAATAGTTCTAGCGATTGGATTTCACTCCAAACTCACTAAATGAATCCTTCCACCTTATTATGATGTTGCCCAAGTTTTCGAATGGATCCGAAGTCAATAGGGGTAAGAAATTGGACAATTCAAGTTCGCACCCAGTTCGTTCCTTACATGGAGTGGTTGGTGTTTTCAATAGTTCTAGCGATTGGATTTCACTCCAAAGTCACCAAATGACTCCTTCCACCTCATTATTATGTTGCCCAAGTTTTGGAATCGATGCGAAATCAATAGGTGTATGAAATTGGACAATTCAAGTTCGCACCCAGTTCGTTCCTTACATGGAGTGGTTGGTGTTTTTCTTAGTTCTAGCGGTTGGATTTCACTTCAAACTCACCAAATGACTCCTCCCACCTTATTATGATGTTGCCCAAGTTTTGGAATCGATCCGAAATCAATACGGGTAAAAAATTAGACAATTCAAGTTCGCACCCAGTTCGTTCCTTACATGGAGTGGTTGGTGTTTTGCTTTGTTCTAGCAATTGGATTTCACTCCAAACTCACCAAATGACTCCTCCCACCCTATTATGATGTTGCCCTAGTTTTGGAATCGATCCGAAATCAATACGGTTGAAATTGGATAATTCAAGTTCGCACCCAGTTCGTTCCTTACATGGAGTGGTTGGTGTTTTGCTTAGTTCCAGAGATTGGATTTCACTCCAAACTCACCAAATGACTCCTCCCACCTTATTATGATGTTGCCCAAGTTTTGGAATCGATCCGAAATCAATTGGTGTAAGAAATTGGACAATTCAAGTTCGCACCCAGTTCGTTCCTTAGATGGAGAGGTTGGTGTTTGCTCAGTTCTAGCAATTGGATTTCACTCCAAACTCAACAAATGACTCCTCCCACCCTATTATGATGTTGCCCAAGTTTTGCAATCGATCCGAAATCAATACGGGTAAGAAATCGGACAATTCAAGTTCGCACCCAGTTCGTTCCTTACATGGAGTGGTTGGTGTTTTCAATAGTTCTAGCGATTGGATTTCATTCCTAACTCACCGAATGAATCCTTCCACCTTATTATGATGTTGCCCAAGTTTTGGAATGGATCCGAAATCAATAGGGGTAAGAAATTGGACAATTCAAGTTCGCACCCAGTTCGTTCCTTACGTGGAGTGGTTGGTGTTTTCAATAGTTTTAGCGATTGGATTTCACTCCAAAGTCACCAAATGACTCCTTCCACCTCATTATTATGTTGCCCAAGTTTTGGAATCTATGCGAAATCAATAGGTGTATGAAATTGGACAATTCAAGTTCGCACCCAGTTCGTTCCTTACATGGAGTGGTTGGTGTTTTTCTTAGTTCTAGCGATTCGATTTCACTCCAAACTCACCAAATGACTCCTCCCACCTTATTATGATGTTGCCCAAGTTTTGGAATCAATAGGTGTAAGAAATTGGACAATTCAAGTTCGCACCCAGTTCGTTCCTTACATGGAGTGGTTGGTGTTTTGCTTAGTTCTAGCAATTGCATTTCTCTCCAAACTCACCAAATGACTCCTTCCACCTTATTATGACGTTGCCCAAGTTTTGGAATCAATCCGAAATCAATAGGTGTAAGAAATTGGACAATTCAAGTTCGCACCCAGTTCGTTCCTTACATGGAGTGGTTGGTGTTTTGCTTAGTTCTAGCGAGTGGATTTCACTCCAAACTCACAAAATGACTCCTCCCACCTTATTATGATGTTGCCCAAGTTTTGGAATCGATCCGAAATCAGTAGGTGTAAGAAATTGGACAATTAGAGTTCGCACCCAGTTCGTTCCTTAAAAGAAGTGGTTGGTGTTTTGCTTAGTTCTAGCGATTGGATTTCACTCCAAACTCACCAAATGACTCCTCCCACCTTATTATGACGTTGCCCAAGTTTTGGAATCGATCCGAAATCAGTAGGTGTAAGAAATTGGACAATCCAAGTTCGCACCCACTTCGTTCCTTACATGGAGTGGTTGGTGTTTTGCTTAGTTCTAGCGATTGGATTTCACTCAAAACTCACCAAATGACTCCTCCCACCTTATTAAGATGTTGCCCAAGTTTTGGAATCGATCCGAAATCAATAGGGGTAAGAAATTGGACAATTCAAGTTCGCACCCAGTTCGTTCCTTACATGGAGTGGTTGGTGTTTTCTATAGTTCTAGCGATTGGATTTCACTTCAAACTCACCAAATGACTCCTTCCACCTTATTATGATGTTGCCCAAGTTTTGGAATCGATCCGAAATCAATAGGTGTAAGAAATTGGACAATTCAAGTTCGCACCCAGTTCGTTCCTTACTTGGAGTGGTTGGTGTTTTGCTTAGTTCTAGAGATTGGATTTCACTCCAAACTCATCAAATGACTCCTCCCACCTTATTATGACGTTGCCCAAGTTTTGGAATCGATCCGAAATCAATAGGTGTAAGAAATTGGACAATTCAAGTTCGCACCCAGTTCGTTCCTTACACGGAGTGGTTGGTGTTTTCAATAGTTCTAGCGATTGGATTTCACTCCAAACTCACCAAATGTCTCCTTCCACCTTATTATCATGTTGCCCAAGTTTTGGAATCGATCCGAAATCAATAGGTGTAAGAAATTGGACAATTCATGTTCGCGCCCAGTTCGTTCCTTACATGGAGTGGTTGTTGTTTTGCTTAGTTCTAGCGATTGGATTTCACTCCAAACTCACCAAATGACTCCTCCCACCTTATTATGACGTTTCCCAAGTTTTGGAATCGATCCGAAATCAATAGGTGTAAGAAATTGGACAATTCAAGTTCGCAACCAGTTCGTTCCTTACATGGAGTGGTTGGTGTTTTCCTTAGTTCTAGCTATTGGATTTCACTCCAAACTCACCAAATGACTCCTTCCACCTTATTATGATGTTTCCCAAGTTTTGGAATCAATCCGAAATCAATAGCTGTAAGAAATTGGACAATTCAAGTTCGCACCCAGTTCGTTTCTTACATGGAGTGTTTGGTGTTTTGCTTAGTTCTAGCTATTGGATTTCACTCCAAACTCACCAAATGACTCCTCCCACCTTATTATGACGTTGCCCAAGTTTTGGAATCGATCCGAAATCAATAGGTGTAAGATATTGGACAATTCAAGTTCGCACCCAGTTCGTTCCTTACATGGAGTGGTTGGTGTTTTGCTTAGTTCTAGCTATTGGATTTCACTCCAAACTCACCAAATGACTCCTTCCACCTTATTATGATGTTTCCCAAGTTTTGGAATCGATTCGAAATCAATAGGTGTAAGAAATTGGACAATTCAAGTTCGCACCCAGTTCGTTCCTTACATGGAGTGGTTGGTGTTTTGCTTAGTTCTAGCTATTGGATTTCACTCCAAACTCACCAAATGACTCCTCCCACCTTATTGTGATGTTTCCCAAGTTTTGGAATCGATCCGAAATCAATAGGGGTAAGAAATTGGACAATTGAAGTTCGCACCCAGTTCGTTCCTTACATGGAGTGGTTGGTGTTTACAATAGTTCTAGCGATTGGATTTCACTCCAAACTCAACAAATGACTCCTCCCACCTTATTATGATGTTGCCCAAGTTTTGGAATCGATCCGAAATCAATAGGTGTAAGAAATTGGACAATTCAAGTTCGCACCCAGTTCGTTCCTTACACGGAGTGGTTGGTTTTTTCAATAGTTCTAGCGATTGGATTTCACTCCAAACTCACCAAATGTCTCCTTCCACCTTATTATGATGTTGCCCAAGTTTTGGAATCGATCCGAAATCAATAGGTGTAAGAAATTGGACAATTCATGTTCGCG
This sequence comes from Prunus yedoensis, assembly GCA_005406145.1. Lineage (NCBI taxonomy): Eukaryota > Viridiplantae > Streptophyta > Magnoliopsida > Rosales > Rosaceae > Prunus > Prunus yedoensis. The sequence continues at coordinate 28,096 of BJCG01002928.1, forward strand.
CCCAGTTCGTTCCTTACATGGAGTGGTTGTTGTTTTGCTTAGTTCTAGCGATTGGATTTCACTCCAAACTCACCAAATGACGCATTCCACCTTATTATGATGTTTCCCAAGTTTTGGAATCGATCCGAAATCAATAGGTGTAAGAAATTGGACAATTCAAGTTCGCACCCAGTTCGTTCCTTACATGGAGTGGTTGGTGTTTTGCTTAGTTCGCACCCAGTTCGTTCCTTACATGGAGTGGTTGGTGTTTTCTATAGTTCTAGCGATTGGATTTCACTTCAAACTCACCAAATGACTCCTTCCACCTTATTATGATGTTGCCCAAGTTTTGGAATCGATCCGAAATCAATAGGTGTAAGAAATTGGACAATTCAAGTTCGCACCCAGTTCGTTCCTTACTTGGAGTGGTTGGTGTTTTGCTTAGTTCTAGCGATTGGATTTCACTCCAAACTCACCAAATGACTCCTCCCACCTTATTATGACGTTTCCCAAGTTTTGGAATCGATCCGAAATCAATAGGTGTAAGAAATTGGACAATTCAAGTTCGCACCCAGTTCGTTCCTTACACGGAGTGGTTGGTGTTTTCAATAGTTCTAGCGATTGGATTTCACTCCAAACTCACCAAATGACTCCTTCCACCTTATTATGACGTTGCCCAAGTTTTGGAATCGATCCGAAATCAATAGGTGTAAGAAATTGGACAATTCAAGTTCGCACCCAGTTCGTTCCTTACATGGAGTGGTTGGTGTTTTACTTAGTTCTAGCTATTGGATTTCACTCCAAACTCACCAAATGACTCCTTCCACCTTATTATGATGTTGCCCAGGTTTTGGAATCGATCCGAAACCAATAGGTGTAAGAAATTGCACAATTCAAGTTCGCTCCCAGTTCGTTCCTTACGTGGAGTGGTTGTTGTTTTGTTTAGTTCTAGCGATTGGATTTCACTCCAAACTCACCAAATGACTCCTTCCACCTTATTATGATGTTTCCCAAGTTTTGGAATCGATTCGAAATCAATAGGTGTAAGAAATTGGACAATTCAAGTTCGCACCCAGTTCGTTCCTTACACGGAGTGGTTGGTGTTTTGCTTAGTTCTAGCTATTGGATTTCACTCCAAACTCACCAAATGACTCCTCCCACCTTATTATGACGTTGCCCAAGTTTTGGAATCGATCCGAAATCAATAGGTGTAAGATATTGGACAATTCAAGTTCGCACCCAGTTCGTTCCTTACATGGAGTGGTTGGTGTTTTGCTTAGTTCTAGCTATTGGATTTCACTCCAAACTCACCAAATGACTCCTTCCACCTTATTATGATGTTTCCCAAGTTTTGGAATCGATTCGAAATCAATAGGTGTAAGAAATTGGACAATTCAAGTTCGCACCCAGTTCGTTCCTTACATGGAGCGGTTGGTGTTTTGCTTAGTTCTAGCTATTGGATTTCACTCCAAACTCACCAAATGACTCCTTCCACCTTATTATGATGTTTCCCAAGTTTTGGAATCGATCCGAAATCAATAGGTGTAAGAAATTGGACAATTCAAGTTCGCACCCAGTTCGTTTCTTACATGGAGTGGTTGTTGTTTTGCTTAGTTCTAGCGATTGGATTTCACTCCAAACTCACCAAATGACGCATTCCACCTTATTATGATGTTTCCCAAGTTTTGGAATCGATCCGAAATCAATAGGTGTAAGAAATTGGACAATTCAAGTTCGCACCCAGTTCGTTCCTTACATGGAGTGGTTGGTGTTTTGCTTAGTTCTAGCTATTGGATTTCACTCCAAACTCACCAAATGACTCCTTCCACCTTATTATGATGTTTCCCAAGTTTTGGAATCGATCCGAAATCAATAGGTGTAAGAAATTGGACAATTCATGTTCGCGCCCAGTTCGTTCCTTACATGGAGTGGTTGTTGTTTTGCTTAGTTCTAGCGATTGGATTTCACTCCAAACTCACCAAATGACGCATTCCACCTTATTATGATGTTTCCCAAGTTTTGGAATCGATCCGAAATCAATAGGTGTAAGAAATTGGACAATTCAAGTTCGCACCCAGTTCGTTCCTTACATGGAGTGGTTGGTGTTTTGCTTAGTTCTAGCTATTGGATTTCACTCCAAACTCACCAAATGACTCCTTCCACCTTATTATGATGTTGCCCAGGTTTTGGAATCGATCCGAAATCAATAGGTGTAAGAAATTGGACAATTCAAGTTCGCGCCCAGTTCGTTCCTTACGTGGAGTGGTTGTTGTTTTGTTTAGTTCTAGCGATTGGATTTCACTCCAAACTCACCAAATGACTCCTTCCACCTTATTATGATGTTTCCCAAGTTTTGGAATCGATTCGAAATCAATAGGTGTAAGAAATTGGACAATTCAAGTTCGCACCCAGTTCATTCCTTACATGGAGTGGTTGGTGTTTTGCTTAGTTCTAGCTATTGGATTTCACTCCAAACTCACCAAATGACTCCTCCCACCTTATTGTGATGTTTCCCAAGTTTTGGAATCGATCCGAAATCAATAGGGGTAAGAAATTGGACAATTCAAGTTCGCACCCAGCTCGTTCCTTACACGGAGTGGTTGGTGTTTTCAATAGTTCTAGCGATTGGATTTCACTCCAAACTCACCAAATGACTCCTTCCACCTTATTATGACGTTGCCCAAGTTTTGGAATCGATCCGAAATCAATAGGTGTAAGAAATTGGACAATTCAAGTTCGCACCCAGTTCGTTTCTTACATGGAGTGTTTGGTGTTTTGCTTAGTTCTAGCTATTGGATTTCACTCCAAACTCACCAAATGACTCCTCCCACCTTATTGTGATGTTTCCCAAGTTTTGGAATCGATCCGAAATCAATAGGTGTAAGAAATTTGACAATTCAAGTTCGCACCCAGTTCGTTCCTTACACGGAGTGGTTGGTTTTTTCAATAGTTCTAGCGATTGGATTTCACTCCAAACTCACCAAATGTCTCCTTCCACCTTATTATGATGTTGCCCAAGTTTTGGAATCGATCCGAAATCAATAGGTGTAAGAAATTGGACAATTCATGTTCGCGCCCAGTTCGTTCCTTACATGGAGTGGTTGTTGTTTTGCTTAGTTCTAGCGATTGGATTTCACTCCAAACTCACCAAATGACTCCTCCCACCTTATTATGACGTTTCCCAAGTTTTGGAATCGATCCGAAATCAATAGGTGTAAGAAATTGGACAATTCAAGTTCGCAACCAGTTCGTTCCTTACATGGAGTGGTTGGTGTTTTCCTTAGTTCTAGCTATTGGATTTCACTCCAAACTCACCAAATGACTCCTTCCACCTTATTATGATGTTTCCCAAGTTTTGGAATCAATCCGAAATCAATAGGTGTAAGAAATTGGACAATTCAAGTTCGCACCCAGTTCGTTTCTTACATGGAGTGTTTGGTGTTTTGCTTAGTTCTAGCTATTGGATTTCACTCCAAACTCACCAAATGACTCCTCCCACCTTATTATGACGTTGCCCAAGTTTTGGAATCGATCCGAAATAAATAGGTGTAAGATATTGGACAATTCAAGTTCGCACCCAGTTCGTTCCTTACATGGAGTGGTTGGTGTTTTGCTTAGTTCTAGCTATTGGATTTCACTCCAAACTCACCAAATGACTCCTTCCACCTTATTATGATGTTTCCCAAGTTTTGGAATCGATTCGAAATCAATAGGTGTAAGAAATTGGACAATTCAAGTTCGCACCCAGTTCGTTCCTTACATGGAGTGGTTGGTGTTTTGCTTAGTTCTAGCTATTGGATTTCACTCCAAACTCACCAAATGACTCCTCCCACCTTATTGTGATGTTTCCCAAATTTTGGAATCGATCCGAAATCAATAGGGGTAAGAAATTGGACAATTCAAGTTCGCACCCAGTTCGTTCCTTACATGGAGTGGTTGGTGTTTTGCTTAGTTCTAGCTATTGGATTTCTCTCCAAACTCACCAAATGACTCCTTCCACCTTATTATGATGTTTCCCAAGTTTTGGAATCGATTCGAAATCAATAGGTGTAAGAAATTGGACAATTCAAGTTCGCACCCAGTTCGTTCCTTACATGGAGTGGTTGGTGTTTTGCTTAGTTCTAGCAATTGGATTTCACTCAAAACTCACCAAATGACTCCTTCCACCTTTTTATGATGTTGCCCAAGTTTTGGAATCGATCTGTAATCAATAGGGGTAAGAAATTGGACAATTCAAGTTTGCACCCAGTTCGTTCCTTACATGGAGTGGTTGGTGTTTTCAATAGTTTTAGCGATTGGATTTCACTCCAAACTCCCCACATGACTCCTTCCACCTTATTCTGATGTTGCCCAAGTTTTGGAATCGATCCGAAATCAATAGGTGTAAGAAATTGGACAATTCAAGTTCGTACCCAGTTCGTTCCTTAGATGGAGTGGTTGGTGTTTTGCTTAGTTCTAGCAATTGGATTTCACTCAAAACTCACCAAATGACTCCTTCCACCTTATTATGATGTTGCCCAAGTTTTGGAATCGATCCGAAATCAAGAGGTTTAAGAAATTGGACAATTCAAGTTCGCACCCAGTTCGTTCCCTAGATGGAGTGGTTGGTGTTTTGCTTAGTTCTAGCAATTGGATTTCACTCAAAACTCACCAAATGACTCCTCCCACCTTATTATGTTGTTGCCCAAGTTTTGGAATCGATCCGAAATCAATAGGGTTAAGAAATTGGACAATTCAAGTTCGCACGCAGTTCGTTCCCTAGATGGAGTGGTTGGTGTTTCGCTTAGTTCTAGCAATTGGATTTCACTCAAAACTCACCAAATGACTCCTCCCACCTTATTATGATGTTGCCCAAGTTTTGGAATCGATCCGAAATCAATAGGGGTAAGAAATTGGACAATTCAAGTTCGCACCCAGTTCGTTCCTTACATGGAGTGGTTGGTGTTTTCAATAGTTTTAGCGATTGGATTTCACTCCAAACTCACCAAATCACTCCTTCCACCTTATTCTGATGTTGCCCAAGTTTTGGAATCGATCCGAAATCAATAGGGTTAAGAAATTGGACAATTCAAGTTCGCACACAGTTCGTTCCTTAAATGGAGTGGTTGGTGTTTTGCTTAGTTCTAGCAATTGGATTTCACTCAAAACTCACCAAATGACTCCTCCCACCTTATTATGATGTTGCCCAAGTTTTGGAATCGATCCGAAATCAATAGGTGTAAGAAATTGGACAATTCAAGTTCGCACCCAGTTCGTTCCTTAGATGGAGTGGTTGGTGTTTTGCTTAGTTCTAGCAATTGGATTTCACTTAAAACTCACCAAATGACTCCTTCCACCTTATTATGATGTTGCCCAAGTTTTGGAATCGATCCAAATCAATAGGTGTAAGAAATTGGACAATTCAAGTTCGCACCCAGTTCGTTCCCTAGATGGAGTGGTTGGTGTTTTGCTTAGTTCTAGCAATTGGATTTCACTCAAAACTCACCAAATGACTCCTCCCACCTTATTATGTTGTTGCACAAGTTTTGGAATCGATCCGAAATCAATAGGGTTAAGAAATTGGACAATTCAAGTTCGCACCCAGTTCGTTCCCTAGATGGAGTGGTTGGTGTTTCGCTTAGTTCTAGCAATTGGATTTCACTCAAAACTCACCAAATGACTCCTCCCACCTTATTATGATGTTGCCCAAGTTTTGGAATCGATCCGAAATCAATAGGGGTAAGAAATTGGACAATTCAAGTTCGCACCCAGTTCGTTCCTTACATGGAGTGGTTGGTGTTTTCAATAGTTCTAGCGATTGAATTTCACTCCAAACTCACCAAATGACTCCTTCCACCTTATTCTGATTTTGCCCAAGTTTTGGAATCGATCCGAAATCAATAGGGTTAAGAAATTGGACAATTCAAGTTCGCACACAGTTCGTTCCTTAAATGGAGTGGTTGGTGTTTTGCTTAGTTCTAGCAATTGGATTTCACTCAAAACTCACCAAATGACTCCTCCCACCTTATTATGAGGTTGCCCAAGTTTTCGAATCGATCCGAAATCAATAGGGTTAAGAAATTGGACAATTCAAGTTCGCACACAGTTCGTTCCTTAGATGGAGTGGTTGGTATTTTGTTTAGTTCTAGCAATTGGATTTCACTCAAAACTCACCAAACGACTCCTTCCACCTTATTATGATGTTGCCCAAGTTTGGAATCGATCCAAAATCAATAGGTGTAAGAAATTGGACAATTCATGTTCGCACACTGTTCGTTCCTCATATGGAGTGGTTGGTGTTTTCAATAGTTCGAGCGATTGGATTTCACTCCAAACTCACCAAATGACTTCTTCCACCTTATTCTGATGTTGCCCAAGTTTTGGAATCGATCCGAAATCAATAGGGTTAAGAAATTTCACAATTCAAGTTCGCACACAGTTCGTTCCTTAAATGGAGTGGTTGGTGTTTTGCTTAGTTCTAGCAATTGGATTTCACTCAAAACTCACCAAATGACTCCTCCCACCTTATTATGTTGTTGCCCAAGTTTTGGAATCGATCCGAAATCAATAGGGTTAAGAAATTGGACAATTCAAGTTCGCACCCAGTTTGTTCCTTACATGGAGTGGTTGGTATTTTCAATACTTCTAGCGATTGGATTTCACTCCAAACTCACCAAATGAGTCCTTCCACCTCATTATGATGTTGCCCAAGTTTTGGAATCGATCCGAAATTAATAGGGTTAAGAAATTGGACAATTGAAGTTCGCACCCAGTTCATTCCTTTGATGGAGTGGTTGGTGTTTTCCTTAGTTCTAGCGATTGGATTTCACTCCAAACTCACCAAATGACTCCTCCCACCTTATTATGACATTGCTCCAGTTTTAGAATCGATCCGAAATCAATAGGTGTAAGAAATTGGACAATTCAAGTTCGCACCCAGTTCGTTCCTTACATGGAGTGGTTGGTGTTTTGCTTAGTTCTAGAGATTGGATTTCACTCCAAACTCACCAAATGACTCCTCCCACCTTCTTATGACGTTGCCCAAGTTTTGGAATCGTTCCGAAATCAATAGGTGTAAGAAATTGGACAATTCAAGTTCGCACCCAGTTCGTTCCTTTGATGGAGTGGTTGGTGTTTTCCTTAGTTCTAGCGATTGGATTTCACTCCAAACTCACCAAATGACTCCTCCCACCTTCTTATGACGTTGCCCAAGTTTTGGAATCGTTCCGAAATCAATAGGTGTAAGAAATTGGACAATTCAAGTTCGCACCCAGTTCGTTCCTTACATGGAGTGGTTGGTGTTTTGCTTAGTTCTAGCGATTGGATTTCACTCCAAACTCACCAAATGACTCCTCCCACCTTCTTATGACGTTGCCCAAGTTTTGGAATCGTTCCGAAATCAATAGGTGTAAGAAATTGGACAATTCAAGTTCGCACCCAGTTCGTTCCTTACATGGAGTGGTTGGTGTTTTGCTTAGTTCTAGCGATTGGATTTCACTCCAAACTCACCAAATGACTCCTCCCACCTTATTACGATGTTGCCCAAGTTTTGGAATCGATCCGAAATCAATAGGTGTTAGAAATTGGACAATTCAAGTTCGCACCCAGTTCGTTCCTTACATGGAGTGGTTGTGTTTTGCTTAGTTCTAGCTATTGGATTTCACTCCAAACACACAAAATGACTCCTCCCACCTTATTATGATGTTGCCCAAGTTTTGGAATCGATCCGAAATCAATAGGGGTAAGAAATTGGACAATTCAAGTTCGCACCTAGTTCGTTCCTTACATGGAGTGGTTGGTGTTTTCAATAGTTCTAGCGATTGGATTTCACTCAAACTCACCAAATGACTCCTCCCACCTTATTATGATGTTGCCCAAGTTTTGGAATCGATCCGAAATCAATAGGGTTAAGAAATTGGACAATTCAAGTTCGCACACAGTTCGTACCTTAGATGGAGTGTTGGTGTTTTGCTTAGTTCTAGCAATTGGATTTCACTCAAAACACACCAAAATGACTCCTTCCACCTTATTATGATGTTGCCCAAGTTTTGGGAATCGATCCGAAATCATAGGGGTAAGAAATTGGACAATATCAAGTTCGCAACCAGTTCGTTCCTTACATGGAGTGGTTGGTGTTTGCTTAGTTCTAGCGATTGGATTTCACTCCAAACTCACCAAATGACTCCTCCCACCTTATTACGATGTTGCCCAAGTTTTTGGAATCGATCCGAAATCAATAGGTGTTAGAAATTGGACAATTCAAGTTCGCACCCAGTTCGTTCCTTACATGGAGTGGTTGGTGTTTTTGCTTAGTGATAGCTATTGGATTTCACTCCAAACACAAAATGACTCCTCCCACCTTTTATGATGTTGCCCAAGTTTTGGAATCGGATCCGGAAATTCAATAGGGGTAAGAAATTGGGGACAATTCAAGTTCCGCACCTAGTTCGTTCCTTACATGGAGTTGGTTGGTGTTTTCAATAGTTCTAGCGATTGGATTTCACTCAAAACTCACCAAATGACTCCTCCCACCTTATTATGATGTTGCCCAAGTTTTGGAATCGATCCGAAATCAATAGGGTAAGAAATTGGACAATTCAAGTTCGCACACAGTTCGTACCTTAGATGGAGTGGTTGGTGTTTTGCTTAGTTCTAGCAATTGGATTTCACTCAAAACACACCAAATGACTCCTTCCACCTTATTATGATGTTGCCCAAGTTTTGGAATCGATCCGAAATCAATAGGGGGTAAGAAATTGGACAATGCAAGTTCGCACCCAGTTCGTTCCTTACATGGAGTGGTTGGTGTTTTCAATAGTTCTAGCGATTGGATTTCACTCCAAACTCACCAAATGACTCCTTCCACCTTATTATAACGTTGCCCAAGTTTTGGAATCGATCCAAAATCAATAGGATTAAGAAATGGACAATTCAAGTTCGCACACAGTTCGGCCTTAGATGGAGTGGTTGGTGTTTTGCTTAGTTCTAGCGATTGGATTTCACTCCAAAACACACCAAATGGCTCCTCCCACCTTATTATGACATTGCCAGTTTCGGAATCGATCCGAATCAATAGGTGTAGAAATTGGACAATTCAGTTCGCACCCAGTTCTTCCTTACATGGAGTGGTTGGTGTTTTGCTAGTTCTAGCATTGGATTTCACTCCAAAACACACAAATGATCCTTCCACCTTTATTATGATGTTGCCCAAGTTTTGGAATCGATCCAAATCAATATAGAAATTGGACAATTCAAGTTCGCACCCAGTTTCGTTCTTACTGGAGTGGTTGGTGGTGTCATAGTCTAGCGATTGGATTTCACTCCAAACTCACAAAATGACTCCTTCCACCTTATTATAACGTTGCCCAGTTTGGAATCGATCCAAAATCAATAGGATTAAGAAAATGGACAATTCAAGTTCGCACCCAGTTCGTTCCTTAGAATGGAGTGTTGGTGTTTTGCTTAGTTCTAGCGATTGGATTTCACTCCAAACTCACCAATGACTCCGCCACCTTATTGTGATGTTGCCCAAGTTTTGGAATCGATCCGAAATCAGTAGGGGTAAGAAGTTGGACAATTCAAGTTCGCACACAGTTCGTTCCTTACATGGAGTGGTTGGTGTTTTGCTTAGTTCTAGCTATTGGATTTCACTCCAAACTACCAAAATGACTCCTCCCACTTATTATATGTTGCCCAGTTTTAAATCAATCCAAAATCAATAGTGTAAGAAATTGGACAAGTCATGTTCGCACCGTGTCGTTCCGCGCAAGGTGTGGTTGGTGTTTTGCAAGTTTCTAGCGATTGGATTTCACTCCAAACTCACCAAATGACTCCTCCCCTTATTGATGATGTTGCCCAGTTTGGAATCGATACGAAATCAATAGGTGTAAGAAATTGGACAATTCAAGTTCGCACCCAGTTCGTTCCGTACATGGAGTGGTTGGTGGTTTGCTAGTTAGCTATTGGATTTCACTCCAAACACCAAATGACTCCTCCCACCTTAATTATGATGTTTGCCCAAGTTTTGGAATCGATCCGAAATCAATAGGTGTAGAAATTGGA
>BJCG01002929.1:0-12500 GCA_005406145.1 Prunus yedoensis
ATGAATTCTTTGAGAATTTGTAAAATAATCCTTTCTTAGTAACTTTATCACATTAAATTAATTTTTATTTTAAAATTTATTAGACAAGAACAAGATAATAACTAATACTACGAATAATATAACGGGTGGATTTGGATTCTCATACATTATATTTCATGTAGAAGAAACGTAGAAAGATTATAGGTCCATTTATTTACATATTTATTGGATTTTATTAATTAATATATATTTATTAAACCATATACTATATCCTCCCTATTAAAGTATCTATACTTCATTAGGTTATACTTCGTATAATATAACCATTATTATGGACTTTATAATCTATCTTATACAATCTCGGCTAATAAAGTAAACTCTTAATATAAAACAATACATATAACAATTACATAACAGTACAATATTTAAATAGAGGTACCCATGCTATGATAACTTCAACCGCTTCCCTCAATTTTTGTGCCTTTAGGGGGCTAGTATTCCGGCAATTTGCAATGGCTTCTTTATCTCTTTATGTTCAAAAAACAAGATTTTTTAGATACAATAAGGACGAATCTTTTTTTTCAAGACTTACTTGGATCATAACACGGATATCTATTTAGTAGAATATGGTATAACATGTGGCTTCCTTCGGTCATAAGCTCTTATGTATGTATAAACATGATATTATGGGTAAATGAATTATCACTATTTTCAAATAGATCGGGATCGGGGAGAATTTCTGAAATGTAAAGTCAATATATCTATATGTATTCGGAAATCATGTGAAAGGGATGTTACTATTTTAGTTTGGACCTAAGAAATTCGATGAATTACCCCTAAACGTTCACATCATAATAGTGCTGGTTGATGAGAGTTACTTCGGAAACAAAAAAAAGTAAAATAAAATTTATTTTTGTTATTCTCCCAATTCCAATAAAATGCAACTAGGTCTAGTTATAGTATGAGTTGGCGATCAGAACGTATATGGATAGAACTTATAGCGGGGTCCCGAAAAACAAGTAATTTCTGCTGGGCCTTTATTCTTTTTTTAGGTTCATTAGGGTTTTTATTGGTTGGAACGTCCAGTTATTTTGGTAGGAATTTTATATCTTTATTTCCTTCTCAGCAAATAATTTTTTTTCCACAAGGGATCGTGATGTCTTTCTATGGGATCGCAGGTCTTTTTATTAGCTCCTATTTGTGGTGCACAATTTCGTGGAATGTAGGTAGTGGTTATGATCGATTCGATATAAAAGAGGGCGTAGTGTGTATTTTTCGTTGGGGATTTCCTGGAAAAAATCGTCGCATATTCCTCCGATTCCTTATGAAAGACATTCAGTCCATCAGAATAGAAATTAAAGAAGGTATTTATGCTCGTCGTGTCCTTTATATGGAAATCAAAGGCCAGGGGGCCATTCCCTTGACTCGTACTGATGAGAATTTGACTCCACGAGAAATTGAGCAAAAAGCTGCTGAATTGGCCTATTTCTTGCGTGTACCAATTGAAGTATTTTGAAAAAAGGAACTGAAGAATGAATACTTTGCAAGAGAGAAAAAACTCAAGAATCCTCGTTTTTTTATATAGCATAACTTAACTGAAGTTTCTTCAGAACGCTTATTCGAACCAAAGCAAACGCTACGAAATAATTCTAAAACAAAATTGTTTGTGTCCACAATTTTTTTATGCGTATGTAAACCCACTTAACTCAATTCAGCAACAAATCTAAATACTAGATTCATCATATATTAAAACAAAACATTTCATAATAAATCATAATATAATAAAGTAAAGAATTTTTTTTTTAGAAATATTTGATATTTTGATAGAACGGGAGTTCTTTCGTCTCGCAATCCGACTACTATTAATTTGAAGTGGGCTTTTTCTTATTCTATTTCTGTATTCTTTCTAAATTCAAGGACTAACCACTGTACTGAATCACAAAAAAAATCGGAAATAGATTCATGGGCTCGATAACTTGTAATAGAACTTATGCTTGATAGAAATATTAGTATCGTATAGAGTCGACGAACGAGGTGCGTTCAGTAAAAATTTAAAAATTCACAGACGAAAAAATGGCAAAAAAGAAAGTATTAATTTCCCTTCTATATCTTGCATCTATAGTATTTTTGCCTTGGTGGATCTCTCTCTCATTTAATAAAAGTCTGGAATCTTGGGTTACAAATTGGTGGAATACTAGGCAATCCGAAATCTTTTTGAATGATATTCAAGAAAAGAGTATTCTAAAAAAATTCATAGACTTAGAGGAACTCCTACGTTTGGACGAAATGTTAAAGGAATACCCGGAAGCACATTTACAAAAGCCTCGCATCGAAATCTACAAAGAAACGATCCAATTGATCAAGATGCACAATGAGGATCGCACGCATACAATTTTACACTTCTCGACAAATATAATCTGTTTCGTTATTCTAAGTGGTTATTCTATTATAGGTAATGAAGAACTTGCTATTCTTAACTCTTGGGTTCAAGAATTCCTATATAACTTAAGCGACACAATAAAAGCTTTTTCTATTCTTTTATTAACTGATTTATGTATAGGATTCCATTCGCCCCACGGTTGGGAACTAATGATTGGCTCTGTCTACAAAGATTTTGGATTTGCTCATAATGATCAAATTATATCCGGTCTTGTTTCTACTTTTCCAGTCATTTTAGATACAATTTTTAAATATTGGATCTTTCGTTATTTAAATCGTGTATCTCCTTCACTTGTAGTGATTTATCATTCAATGAATGACTGAAAAATGATTGAACGATCCAATTATAATATTTGTTACTTTGTGGATAAGCAAAACATTCAAAATTGTACTTATTCTTTCTACCCATCCAAGGGATTCCTTCAATATTCCAGTAAAATTATTTATATTTAAGTAAATAGCAAAATTATAGATAGGGAACTATACTAGCGACCTGCCTAATTTTATTGTATAAATTTTCGGGATCAATGATTGGACCATGCAAACTAAAAATACCTTTTCTTGGATAAAGAAAGAGATTACTCGATCCATTTCCGTATCGCTCATGATATATATAATAACCCAGGCACCCCTTTCAAATGCATATCCCATTTTTGCACAGCAGGGTTATGAAAATCCACGAGAAGCGACTGGCCGTATTGTATGTGCCAATTGCCATTTAGCTAATAAACCCGTGGATATCGAGGTTCCACAAGCGGTACTTCCTGATACTGTATTTGAAGCAGTTGTTCGAATTCCTTATGATCTGCAACTGAAACAAGTTCTTGCTAATGGTAAAAAAGGAGCTTTGAATGTAGGGGCTGTTCTTATTTTACCCGAGGGGTTTGAATTAGCCCCTCCCGATCGTATTTTGCCCGAGATAAAAGAAAAGATAGGAAATCTGTCTTTTCAGAGCTATCGCCCCACTAAAAAAAATATTCTTGTGATAGGTCCTGTTCCTGGTCAGAAATATAGTGAAATCACCTTTCCTATTCTTTCCCCGGACCCCGCTACTAAGAAAGATGTTCACTTCTTAAAATATCCCATATACGTAGGCGGGAACAGGGGAAGGGGTCAGATTTATCCCGACGGGAGCAAGAGTAACAATAATGTTTATAATGCTACAGCAGCAGGTATAGTAAGCAAAATCATACGAAAAGAAAAGGGGGGGTACGAAATAACCATAGCGAATGCATCGGATGGACGTCAAGTGGTTGATATTATCCCTCCAGGACCGGAACTTCTTGTTTCAGAGGGCGAATCCATCCAACTTGATCAACCATTAACGAGTAATCCTAATGTGGGTGGATTTGGTCAGGGGGATGCGGAAATAGTACTTCAAGATCCATTACGTGTCCAAGGTCTTTTGCTATTCTTGGCATCTGTTATTTTGGCACAAATCTTTTTGGTTCTTAAAAAGAAACAGTTTGAGAAGGTTCAATTGTCCGAAATGAATTTCTAGATCCGCGGATTTATCAACATCAAGCTCTAAAAATAAACAAATTTTTGTTGGCAATTATGTTATGTAATTATGTATAATCAAAAAAATTTTGCTTGTTTATATTCTTTCTTCTACCGGATTTCGGGAATTACTTATACCGCATTACTGGTCATAGTATATTGTGAAGAAGACTATTTGATTTTACTTAACTCTTCTTTATTTCTTTGTTTTTTCAATCCAAATTCAAACGGTATGATATAGAACGAATCAATAGTTTTATATTTGAATAGAATCAAAACAAAAGATAAATAAGCGGAGAATATAAACCAAAGTATAAATGAGAGGAACAAAGGATTTTAGGGGGGATTGTTCGTCTACTAGTCCTTGACACAAGAAACGGAATTTTCCACAACCCTTTCTTGTGTCGAATTAATAATGATTCTCGATCCCATTCGTAAAAATTTTCTATTTTTAGTTTAAATTTTTTTATAGGTTTATCATAATCTTTTTTAGATTTATTACGTAAATAGTGGTAGTGGACAAACAAAAATAAATATAGGTAAGTTTATTGAGCAAATAGAACTTCTTCAATTTCAAAAAAAAAAAAAATTTAACTTTTATTAGATTAAATATTTGTTAGATTAATATAGAGTAAGGTTCTATGCTATTAGTATAGAAAGGGTTTGCATGATATCTGATCGATAGAAATATATAGTATATATAATTGTGAGTCATCCAAAAAGAGTAAATAGAGTGATTCCTTCTTCGTTTTAAGTATTGACAGATACTATTGAGTAACAGATGTGAGTAACAGATGTTCTGAATCCCTTAACGAAGTTAATTTTTCAAAAACATTATCAGAAAAAGTGTAGGTTTTTGAAACATCTATAAAAAATATTATGATTATTAAGAACTCAACGGGACCCACCCCCTCCTTCCTTGTCTGATTCGAGGGGGATCCCGTTGAGTTCTTATCTTATGCTTTCATGTCTACAACTCAGTTCATCCGATTATTACAGGGATGAACCTAATCCAGAATAGGAACCATAAAAGAAAATACCGATTAAACCGATCACAAGAATACCCGCTACAGTACCTATTATCCAAAGAGGAATCCTTCCAGTAGTATCGGCCATTTGTCCTACTTTCCTCCACATTTTATCAAGTGGTCATGCTCGAGACATAAACAGCCATAGATAATTATGAGATGATATCTTTCCGAATGGGATAAGAGAATTCTTATATTCTTTTTTTTTTTTAATTAAAGAAATAATTGGAAAATAAAACAGCAAGTACAAAAATGAGTAATAACCCCCAGTAGAGACTGGTACGATTCAATTCAACACTTTGTTCGTTCGGGTTTGATTGTGTCGTAGCTCTATGATTCGGATTAGGTTTATCGTTGGATGAACTGCATTGCTGATATTGACCCTAAAAAAGAAACGGTAGGTACAGCTAGTCCGTGAACAGCCAACCATCGCACTGTAAAAATCGGATAGGTTCTATCTATAGTCATTGGGGCCTCCTAAAAAGATCTACTAAATTCATCGAGTTGTTCCAAAGGATCAAAACGGCCAGTTATTAATGGAATTCCTTGTCGGCTTTCTGTAAAATACTCGTTTGGACGAGGGCTTCCAAATACATCGTAAGCTAAACCCGTGCTGACGAATAACCAACCCGCAATAAATAAGGAAGGTATAGTAATGCTATGAATGACCCAGTATCGAATACTGGTGATAATATCAGCAAAAGAACGTTCTCCTGTGCTTCCAGACATGTTGAGCTCCGCATATTATTGTACAGTCAGGGGGGGGGTCGATTCCGTAAAAGATGAAATCAGTAAATGGAAATTCACTGAAAAAAAAATCTTTGTGAGATCGTCAATATTGTACCAAGGGTGTCTTTAGAGTATACCGAATCAGTATAGCTATCCTTCTTCTGACACAGCAATGCAATTTCACAATCAGTATCGAAATGAAGTGTTAGATAATTTCTTTCTTCTTTTCTTGTTGCTTGTCGATGTAGAATTTTGTACCATTTAATAGAAAATTCCTCAAATTCCTGTAGTATAAGGGTTTTCTTAATTATTGACTTCGGACTATAAACTGAAGATAAGGTAAAATGTGAATCCGACGGGTTGGTTTCCAATAATTTATGAAGGAGATTGTCATATTCTCACGATTCAATTAGATGTTACATCTAAAAATATCCTTTTTGTGGTTGTATAAGATGTTTTTTGTTGGAATCCTTTTTTTTAGGAATTGGTTAGCCGCCCAGTAACAAGTAACAATAGTAGTTCAATAAAAGAAAGAGAACAACGAATAAATAAAAAAATAATCAATATTCGTGATGCACGCATTATTGTATTAGATATTAGACCCAAACAAAGGAAAAAGGGGGGTCCTTCTTGACCTAATTACAAGGGTGGGGCTTTCCAATATGGAAAGACAAAAGGTAAAACCTAGTTTCGATTGATCTTATCATTCGATACTTTTTTCTTTTCAATCGCAAGATTATGTGAATGAACTACTACTGAGTTCACTTTAAAGTAAAAAAATAAAGTGCATTACAAGGGCACTTGTAGTTCAAAAAAAATGTATTCGATATTTTGATACAATAAAAAACGATCAAAATTATTTTCCAATTTTATTCCATAGTGATTAGTGATTCAAAGAAAGTTTAATTTTGTGAATAAAGTTATAAAAAAAAGTTCTTATTATTACTTTATTTATAATTTTAAATATTCTATATATACATGTATTAGTTATATACATATATTAGTTTAGTCAACTCCAGAGTTGACCGATGAATCTGTTGATTCAAAAGTGCGACATGGGTAAATGTCACAAATGATGAATTGATTTCTTACTTATGTTACTCTATTTTTGTTAGTATCGTCTATAATAATAGATGAATCAAACATTTTCAATTGAATTTATCCTTTCAATTGGTTGGTATTTTTGCTTATCCTCGTATCTTTCAAAAATTGAAACTTAGGGAAGTGCTTTATAAACATATGTATAAAAAGAACATATTTCATTTAGCCTTTTCATGCCTACTATAACTAGTTATTTTGGTTTTCTACTAGCAGCTTTGACTATCACCTCAGCTCTATTTATCGGTCTGAGCAAGATACGACTTATTTGAAATTAATTAAATGAACAATTCATAAAAAAAATCTTTCTATGGCAGTTCATATCTTCTACAGTTACTTAACGTATCAATTTCCAATTCTTGGTCATTGAGATTTATAGTCAATACAGATTAATATTTAAGGATAAATATTACCTCCCCTTTCCCCTTTCAAACAAATTGAAATGATTGAAGTTTTTCTATTTGGAATCGTCTTAGGTCTAATTCCTATTACTTTGGCCGGATTATTCGTAACTGCATATTTACAATACAGACGTGGTGATCAGTTGGACCTTTGATTAATTAACATCTCTTTTTTGATTGACCTCCTACTTCCTTTAATCCGCGGGAGGTCAAATTTAGATTGCTGTTCAATTATTTAAGTGTAATTTTCGACCTAACGCGATTAACAAGAACACAGAATCACGCTCTGTAGGATTTGAACCTACGACATCGGGTTTTGGAGACCCACGTTCTACCGAACTGAACTAAGAGCGCCTTATTATCATTATCACAATAAAGATTTTGTGACCCCAATTCATCTTGCATATATATCATAAAATTAAAGATTTATTATGTATGTCCAATTTATCTCAATTGATCCCTCGTTACTGCTCATAAGATAAGTAATAGGTAGGGATGACAGGATTTGAACCCGTGACATTTTGTACCCAAAACAAACGCGCTACCAAGCTGCGCTACATCCCTTTCAATTGGTCTACAGTGTCATTGTAGAGAATCCCTGTCTTGTTTTCCACATCTTTACTTCCTCCATTGATATACAAAAATTCTCTTTTCATTTCTTCTTTTTGGTCTCATATATCATATAACAAACATATAATATATTAAAAGACTTATATTATATAAAGTATGAAATAAATATGAAACCTACCATAAAAAATTAATATTTTTTAGTAATTTCAGGTAGAAATATCTTTTTTGTACATTTTTATTTTAATTAGGGACTCCGCGTACAAATACAGGCGGTCAGTCATTAACTACATATACACATCTGGTCATATATGTATTACCATTATGTATTACAAATTACAATAAAATTACAATAACGAATAAAGAAAGAGGAGTTTTTCAAATGCGAGATCTAAAAACATATCTCTCCGTGGCACCGGTAGTAAGTGCTTTATGGTTCGGGTCTTTGGCAGGTTTATTGATAGAGATCAATCGTTTTTTTCCGGATGCGTTGATATTCCCCTTTTTTTCATTTTAGTTATTGATATGAGAAGGGGGAAGAAGATTAGAGATACAATCAAATCTCTGTAACTAATCCCTACCCTTGCCTTATTTTTTTCTTTGTTTTTTTTTTTAGAATAACTTATTCTAAAAAAAAACAAAGAAAAAGCGGTTTCGCCCTCAGTGAAACTATGAACCCGGGCCCAGGCTCAAATTAATATTAATATAATAATAGAGTGGAAATGAAAATGTGATGGTTGGGGCAACTATATCATACAAGATACTTAACTGAAAATACTGTACGGCAATTCATTCTTAATTATAAATATAGTTAGAAATCATTATATTACTTATTATTACTATATTGATTGCAACGAAATCTTTCTTTTATAATTTTATTTCGAGTTACCTGCTTCTATTTTTTTTTGTCCTTTATTCTTCCTTGCTTCGGATCGGAAAATTAAAGAATTGAGTGAATCATAAACCAAAGGAGGTTCATGGCCAAGGGTAAAGATGTCCGAGTAACAGTTATTTTGGAATGTACCAGTTGTCTTCGAAATCGTGTTAATAAGGAATCAACGGGCATTTCCAGATATATTACTCAAAAGAATCGACACAATACGCCTGGTCGATTGGAATTGAGAAAATTCTGTCCCTGTTGTTACAAACATACGATTCATGGGGAGATAAAGAAATAGATCGAACCGACCGCTCGTGTGTCAGTCTTCCAAGGAAGGTGAAAAATTACATATTATATATAACATATATTTATTTAAATATAAACAAACCCAATCCTATTTCTTAATTCTACATCATGTTTGATCCGATCGAAATAGGATTGGGATTTTCAGGATAAGGAATAAACAAACCATGGATAAATCCAAGCGAATCCTTCTTAAATCCAAGCGATCTTTTCGTAGGCGTTTGCCTCCGATCCAATCGGGGGATCGAATTGATTATAGAAACATGAGTTTAATTAGTCGATTTATTAGCGAACAAGGAAAAATATTATCTAGACGGGTAAATAGGTTGACCTTAAAACAACAACGATTAATTACTATTGCTATAAAACAAGCTCGTATTTTATCTCCGTTACCTTTTCTTAATAATGAGAAACAATTTGAAAGAAGCGAGTCAACTCGTAAGAAAAAAAAAAAAATTGGAGAAGAATAAATATTTTTTATTGAACGTGTTTCTTCATTTTGATGACTTTATCATATTTTATCATACTAATTTCTACTCTACCTTCCCAGAGTTCATTCTCCAGGGAACTCCATTTAAACTATTCCAACGGATTCCTTCCAATCTCTTTATTTTATGATCTCATTGGAAATCATATAAAGACAACTCTTATTTAATATAGCTATTTGTGCAAGTATTTTACGATTAAGAAGCAACTGTCTCTTGTACAGATTGTGTATTAATTTGCTATAACTAAAGTATACCTTATTCTCGCGAATTACTGCATTTATCCGAGTGATCCACAAACGACGAAAATCTCTCTTTTGTCTACCTCTATCCCGATGAGCCGAAACCAAGGCTCTTATTTTCTGTTGAGTAATAGTACGAGTAAGTCTTGAATGAGCCCCTCGAAAGGTTGATGCAAATAAACGGATTTTTGTTCTACGTCTTCGAGCTATATACCCTCGTTTAATTCTGGTCATTGAATAAATGAAACTTTGATGAATAACTAATCGATTTCCTTTCTTTCAGTTATTCTCTTCCCGTGTCCTAGTCTATTAATAACAAAACGGATTCTTCCAATGTATAAAATAAAAATTCCAATGGCTTTTGCTATTATAACCTTCCCGACCACGATTTTTTCTTTTTTTCTAGGCATTTCACCTATAAAAAAAAAAATTGTATTGATACTAGGTATTAAAAACACATAGTAAATAAAAAAGTAATAAATATAAATGGATATAGTGGGTTCCATCGTTTCTATGGTTACTTCTTAAACGGTGAGGTCTTCTCTATACACCGGAGCCCTTCTTTCTTTCATTTAATCAATGTTATTGTTAACTTGTACAGTTCAAACTCTTTGGCTCTACCCATAATTATCCAGTACTAGGTCTTTCACAACGAGATCCACTTATCCAGTAACGGTATTTAATTATGAAGATTAGCTGGGTAGCTGACCCTGTTAGTCCGTTCTTGCAAGAGTAAGGCAGAATTTTTCTGCTTTTTAAAATAGGATTTCCCCTGCTTAATGGATACCATTTGCTATCAATGGAGAATTCTTTCTCATCTTAAATTTAAAATTTTTAAATTGAGGTGATTGGATTTGCACCAACGGAAACCATACATTTGATACCATAATAGAAGGATAGATCTTTTTTATTTTTAGATATTGACTGGAGTTCTTCCATTCTATCCTATTCACTGGTATTGATCGTTGATACTGGATCAATTGTTTTCTTTCTTTTGTCCTAGCCCATGATCTGAACGAGTCGCACATACACCCTAGTACATGTTCCTCGTCGTTGAGGACATCCCCAAGAGCGGGGGATTTCGTGACATTTCTGATTGGCTGTCTTGTGTTTCTAATAAGTTGTTTAATAGTTGGCATGTTGAATCATATACATAATGGGCTGGTTTAGATCGATCTTAACCGGATGCTTATGAATTATTTTATTTCTATATTAATAGATTAATGAGATTAATTAATAGAATATTAAATAATAGAATATTAAATCCGGTAAGAAGATAAAATCTCAAATAACGAATTCGTGTGAAATCCTTGTTATTTTTTCTTTTTTATTCAGTCGCTACAAGATCAACAATTCCATGAGCTTGGGCTTCTATTGCTGACATAAAAACATCTCTTTCCATGTCTTCGGATACAACCCATAAGGGTTTGCCTGTCCTTTGTGCATAAACCCTTGTGAGGGTTTCGCGCAGCTTCAGTAGTTCTTCCGCTTCCAAGATAAATTCTCCCGTCTGTGCCTCATAAAAAGAGGCAGCAGGTTGGTGGATCATTACCCTGATGATATAACATAATAAATGTTTATTCTATCTCGCATAATGAAAGGTGAAGAGATAAAGAATAATAATAAAAAAGATATAATTGAACAACCGTACAGGCATCTTCTTTTGCGCATTGCATACGGCTCTATAATGGAATTCACTTTTTTTTTTACCTTACTTACACTTACATGGAAAAATTTTTAAATAAATAAATATAAATTAAATATAGGGTCTATCAGACTCAGGTTGGTAAATGATCCAATAACCACCCTTCTTTTTGGAGTAGTTCAAAAATACTATGATGGCTCCGTTGCTTTATATATTTATTTCGTTTGTTATTTAGCAATCCCAAAGTTTCTTTTTTTTTTTTCAAATAAAAAAAACAAGATTTTTTTATTTTCATATTCTTTCATAACATAAATATTGTTAAGATTAAGAGCTCCCGGTGTGAAAACAAAAAAGTTTGTGACGCTGAAATAGGACTCCCGATAGATCGTATAAAATCGGAAATGCCTTTTATATCATACTACTCTTTCGATACATAATTTAAGGGTAAAAAAAAAATTCTTATATCGAATTCGAAGTGCCATGCTATTATTACTTAATATTTATATTTCATATAGCGCGAAGGCATAGTCTTCTTTTTTCTCTCAAATCAAATAAAAAACTCATTGGCGCCAAGCGTGAGGGAATGCTAGACGTTTGGTAATTTCTCCTCCGACCAGAATAAAGGATCCCATTGAAGCGGCTAATCCCATGCATATTGTCTGTATATCCGGTCGCACAAATTGCATAGTATCATAAATAGCCACTCCGGGTATTACCCATCCGCCAGGAGAGTTTATAAACAAATAAAGATCTTTGGTATCATCCTCTATACTGAGATATACCATAAGACCAATAAGTTGATTCGAGATCTCGCTATCAACCCCTTGTCCTAAAAAAAGTAATCTTTCTCGATAAAGTCGGTTGATTGGGATAAAGTTGTATCCCTTAGAAACCGTACATGCACCTTTTGATGCATACGGTTCAACAAAAATCACGAAAAAAAAGAATCAATGTGTAAATGTAGATTCTAGCACTTTTTTTTCATAACAGGCTTTTTAACTTATAAAAAGGGGCTTTTCTTTCATTTTTCAAGAAGGGTGGGTTTTAGCCTGTTTTGTTTATCTATAAAAAAAATTTACTAAACTTATCTAACTAACTTTTCGTTGATGTATTGTTTCATCGAGATACAATCTAAATCGCGATGTAATTTTCTTGTTCCTGAATGGGCTTTTTCAATTTTTTTTAGGTTTATGCTCTACTCCGA
>BJCG01002929.1:15000-25000 GCA_005406145.1 Prunus yedoensis
ATACAATATTGCTTTGTTACTTTTCATTTTTATTTTGTGATTTGATATAGGGTACCGGATAAATCTTGATTTGAATCACTGCCTTTTCTTTGACTCTTGTTCTTTATTTATCCGGGAGACGATCCCCAATAAACAGGTATGGAAGCTATAATTGTAAACCACGATCAAATCTATGGAAGCATTGGTTTATACATTCCTTTTAGTCTCAACTCTAGGAATAATTTTTTTCGCTATCTTTTTTCGAGAACCGCCTAAAGTTCCAACTAAAAAGGTGAAATGATTTTTCATTATCTCAATTGAAAGTAATGATCCTCCCAATATTGGGAGGATCATTACTTCAACTAGTCCCCGTGTTCCTCGAATGGATCTCTTAGTTGTTGAGAGGGTTGCCCAAAAGCAGTATATAAGGCGTACCCAGTAAAACTTACAAGTAAACCGGATAAAAAGATGGCAACTAGGGTTGCTGTTTCCATTATTATATAGTTTTAAGACATTATATAGTTTTAAGACCACAATGGATCTATGATAAGATCATTTATTTACAACGGAATGGTATACAAAGTCAACAGATCTTACTGAATATAAAATATTATGGCTACACAAACCGTTGAGGGTAGTTCTAGATCTGGCCGCCCCAAACGAACTAATGCAGGGAGTTTATTGAAACCATTGAATTCAGAATATGGTAAAGTAGCTCCTGGGTGGGGAACTACTCCTTTGATGGGTTTCGCAATGGCTCTATTTGCGATATTCCTATCGATTATTTTGGAGATTTATAATTCTTCCATTTTACTGGATGGAATTTCAATGAATTAGATTCACAAGAACCATTAACTGGCTTTTTCAATACAAAATGAAGCGTTTAGGTTTATGATTTTTATCCCATTCTATTTTGGTAGTTCGACCGTGGAATTTCTTTGTTTCTGTATTTCCGGAATATGAGTGTGTGACTTGGTATAATTGATCCTATGGATAGTACAGAGAATGGGTCTGTCATCTTGATAGAGATGGTTTTACTTCGTCGGATATTCATTCTAGTATCTGGAGCACGGAATATATATATATGAAATAGATTACAAAGTATTAGAACTATGATTCATACTTAATAGTTAGACCTCGTGGCCGGACTTCGAAATTTTTTTTTTTCAAACTAAACGAAAGTTTAGGCTTATTTTGATCAAAGGACAAAGGTTTCTTTGGATTTTTAGTCATTATATCTATTCATTGAATAAGTGATGATCCAACGGTTCTTACTCAGGGAATTTTGGGACTTAGTTTGAAAGGGTTTTATTGAATCATCGTGGTTCTAGTATGAATCTGAGGTTTTAATCAATTAATAGGGTCTTAACAAGATAATTCCTATCAATAATAAAGAAAACAGCAGTAAAGCTGCATTACACATAAATAACAACAAATAAAATAGGTAAATAGAAGATTCAAGAGGCCTATAACGATCAATATATAGACGAATGAGCCGACTTGATTTTTTGGCATTATAACCACAAAGAGGAGTTTTCGGATTTTTATTCTTTCGTATCTTCAGAAAAAATGAATCATAGAATTAAGAAATTTAAAACTTTCTATTACACACATCCGTTAGAACTAGTATTTGTGTGTTTCTGTTTGAGCCGTATGAGATGAAATTTTCATATACGGTTCTCCGGGGGGGAGTCTCCGTGATTTACCTATCTCAATAAAATCTATGATTGGTTCGAAGAACGTCTTGAGATTCAGGCAATTGCCGATGATATAACTAGTAAATATGTTCCTCCTCACGTCAACATATTTTATTGTCTAGGAGGAATTACGCTTACTTGTTTTTTAGTACAAGTAGCTACAGGGTTTGCTATGACTTTTTATTATCGTCCGACCGTTACAGAGGCTTTTGCTTCTGTTCAATATATAATGACTGAAGCTAATTTTGGTTGGTTAATCCGATCGGTTCATCGATGGTCGGCAAGTATGATGGTCCTAATGATGATCCTGCACGTATTTCGTGTGTATCTAACCGGTGGCTTTAAAAAACCTCGCGAATTGACTTGGGTTACAGGTGTGGTTTTGGGTGTATTGACCGCATCTTTTGGTGTAACTGGTTATTCCTTACCTCGGGACCAAATTGGTTATTGGGCAGTAAAAATTGTAACAGGCGTACCAGACGCTATTCCTGTAATAGGCTCGCCCCTGGTAGAGTTATTACGCGGAAGTGCTAGTGTGGGACAATCCACTTTGACTCGTTTTTATAGTTTACACACTTTTGTATTACCTCTTCTTACTGCCGTATTTATGTTAATGCACTTCCCAATGATACGTAAGCAAGGTATTTCTGGTCCTTTATAAAGAATATATACCATCTGTAATCAATCATTTATCACTTGGGGTAGGAACAATAGTATTTCATTGCTACAAATATGGATTATTGAAAAGAATAAGACATGTATTGGGATATTTCTC
The DNA here is from genome assembly GCA_005406145.1 of Prunus yedoensis. Lineage (NCBI taxonomy): Eukaryota > Viridiplantae > Streptophyta > Magnoliopsida > Rosales > Rosaceae > Prunus > Prunus yedoensis. Next base: position 17,452 of record BJCG01002929.1, read on the forward strand.
TTCAACTCTACAAAAATGTATTATTTTTTTGACACTCATAGTTGAAGCGAATTTTCCGAAGATAAAATGGATTATGGGAGTGTGTGACTTGAACTATTGATCGGGCCTTGCAGATATATGCCCTTATCTATCTGCCACATTTTAATTCACAACAAAAAATGTGTCTTTGTTCCAACCACCGCGTAAGCCCCATACAGAAGATAGGCCGGTTCGTTTGAAGAGAATCTTTTCTATGATCAGACCCGATCATGTCGTGTATGATATGAACAGGCTCCGTAAGATCCGATCCAGTAGAATAAGTGATTGGCATAATCCGGATTATGTTTTATATATTTCACTTACTAAATAGTATAGAAATGCATTCATTTCCTCTGCATTGACTCGATTTATGATACTATCGGAGTGAAACAAGGGATCTAAAGAAGAACAGAGGCTAGACTATATTAGTAACAAGTAAATCCTTTGCTTTGTATGTAAAAAGTCTCGATATTTTAGGGGATAAAGGCCAATTGCAAGATATAAGACGACCCATAAAGCATTTGATCATGATCGATTTTGTAAGCCTACTTGGGTATTGAGCATTTATCTGTAAGAACTGAATTCCTTGCAATGGGTAGTTGTTGCAACTTCGAAAAAGGGAATCCTTTTTCTTACATCGAATCATTCATATATGTGTGGATTATGTGTGGATATGGATAACATAGCGATTTTATTTTTTATATGGATCCATTAGATTCGTTTGATTCGTGCTCGAGCTGGATGATGAAAAATTATCACGTCCGGTTCTTTCGGGGGATGGATATAAAATAATTCACCTATCCTAATAACAAAAAAACCTGACTTGAATGATCCTGTGTTAAGAGCTAAATTGGCTAAAGGGATGGGTCATAATTATTACGGAGAGCCCGCATGGCCAAACGATCTTTTATATATTTTTCCAGTAGTAATTTTAGGTACTATTGCATGTAACGTAGGCTTAGCGGTTCTAGAACCATCAATGATTGGTGAACCCGCGGATCCGTTTGCAACTCCTTTGGAAATATTGCCTGAGTGGTATTTCTTTCCCGTATTTCAAATACTTCGTACAGTGCCAAATAAGTTATTGGGTGTTCTTTTAATGGTTTCAGTACCTGCGGGATTATTAACAGTACCCTTTTTGGAGAATGTTAATAAATTCCAAAATCCATTTCGTCGTCCCGTAGCGACAACCGTCTTTTTGATTGGTACTGCAGTAGCCCTTTGGTTGGGTATTGGAGCAACACTACCTATTGATAAGTCCTTAACTTTAGGTCTTTTTTAAATTGATTCAATTGTGAAATAAAAAAAAATATATTACCACGTGTGTATCTAGGGAATAGTCGCTTCAAAGTGAATTTTCCCTAGATACATCTATTCAATTTTATTTTGGACCTATTCTGAATATATGAATTGTGCTAAAGATTCAAAACTCATTTTTATCTTTTTATACAAAAACTTTAGAAAAAAAAATTAAATAACCCATTTAAATTTATTCGAAATGCTTTTATCTTTCTATTTATATTTCTAGAATGTTCAATATATGTTTTACATCTTCTATGCGAAAATGTTTAATTTTCATAAGATCTTCTTGACTGTTATTCAAAAGATCCAATAATGTATGTATATTGGACCTTTTGAGGCAATTATAGACCCTGGGGAACAATTCTGATTGGTCAATAAAAATATATTGCAATGCGATTTCTTTTTTATTTTTCCTTTGTTTAGCCAATCTACCATGAAAAGTAAAAAGGGGCAAAGTAACTTTGTGTTGATTGTTTTCTAACTGTAAGTTTTCTTCTTCTGCATGTAAAAAAGGAATAAATAAATCAATCAAATTCCGGGAGGCGTCATGAAGTGCTTCTTTAGGAGTTAAACTTCCATTTGTCCATATTTCGAGAAAAAGTATCTCCTGTTTTTCATTCCCATTCACATAAGAATGAATGCTATGATTCGCATTTCGAACAGGCATGAATACAGCATCTATAGGATAACTTCCGTCTTGAAAGTTATTTGGCGTTTTTATACGATATCCGCGATTCCTCTCAATTTGTAATTCAATACACAAATTAATTGGTTCCGTTAGGTTAGCTATATGCTGTGTATTATCAACGATTTCCACAGAAGGTGGTAAGATAATGTCTTGAGCAGTTACATATCCAGGACCCTTGATACAAATAGACGCGTTACGAGTTCCATATAGATTACTTCTCAATACAATTTCTTTCAAATTCATTAAAATTTCATGTACGGATTCTTGAATACCTATTATGGTAGAATATTCATGTGGTATTTTCTCAGATTTTGCGCGTGTGATACATGTTCCTTCTATTTCTCCGAGCAAAGCTCTTCGCATCGCAATTCCTATTGTATCCGCTTGACCTTTCATAAGTGGGGCCAGAATAAAGCGTCCATAATAAAGACGCTTACTGTCTGCTCTTGATTCAACACACTTCCACTGTAGTGTCCGAGTAGATACTGTTACTTTCTCTCGAACCATAGTATATTATTTGATCAAATCATTGAATTATTTATTTCTCTTGAAATCTCTTCAATGTTTATTTTTACACACGCCTTTTTTTAGGGGGCCTACAGCCATTATGTGGCATAGGGGTTACATCGCGTATGAAACTTAATAGTATACCACTTCTACGAATAGCTCTTAATGCCGCATCTCTTCCGAGACCCGGGCCTTTTATCATGACTTCTGCTCGTTGCATACCTTGATCCACTACTGTCCTAATAGCATTTCCTGCTGCGGTTTGAGCGGCAAATGGTGTACCTCTTCTTGTACCCTTGAATCCACAAGCCCCGGCGGAGGACCAAGAAATTACTCGACCCCGCACATCTGTAACAGTCACAATCGTATTATTGAAACTTGCTTGAACATGAATAACTCCCTTTGGTACTCTACGCGCATTCTTACGTGAACCAATACGTCTATTTCTACGTGAACCAATTTTTGGTATAGGTTTTGCCATATTTTATCATCTCATAAATATAAGTCAGAGATATATGGATATATCCATTTCATGTCAAAACGTATCCTTATTTTTTTTACTTATTTATTTGTACATCTGTACATCGGTTACTTTTGATTTCTAGAGTCTTTTTTGCTTTAGAAAGATTAGCCTTGTCTTTGTTTATGTCTCGGGTTGGAACAAATTACTATAATTCGTCCCCGCCTACGGATCAATCGACATTTTTCACAAATTTTACGAACAGAGGCCCTTATTTTCATATTTGTCATTCCTTTTCTTACTATTTATTGGAAGAAAATAAGTTTCTTGAAATTTTTAACTTCGAATTGTATCCCCACGAAAGAATGTTGAAATTGAAAAAACCACCGAATCATTCGAGTCTTTGCTTTGGAGTCTATAAACTATACGTCCTTTGGTTTAAATAAGGACTTACCTCAATTTTTATTCTATTTCTTGGTAGTATACGTATAAACCAACGTCGAATCCTTTCCGAAACAAAAGCCAGAATCATATTTTCATTATCTCAAATCTAAACGAACCCGGAAGATACATACCATTGGTAAGTTGTTCAGTAATTAAACCCTCATGAATCTTTTTTTGTTTCATTCCAGGTAAAACCGCTTTGAAGTATCAACTAATGTAAGAGGGGTAATATTATAAAGTTGTCCTTTCTCTTTTTCACAAATATGAAAGTTCTGCGTATAATTCGTCTATCAGAAAGATTACCATATATAACACAAAATTTCTCCGCCGATTCCTTCTATTCGAGCCCTTCGGTCTGTCATTATACCTCGAGAAGTAGAAAGAATTACAATCCCCATTCCGCCTAAAATTCTAGGAATTTTTTGATAGTTAGAATATATTCGTAAACCGGGTCGACTGATCCGTTTTAAATTTAAAACAGTTCTATACGATCCTTTTCTATTTCTTCTATGTCGTAGTGTTAAAACCAAAAAATATTTATTGCTTTCCTGATGTTTTCTCACGTTTTCAATAAAACCTTCTTGTAAAAGGATTTTAACAATATTTTCAGTGATGTTAGTAGATGGTATTCGAACTGTTCTTTTTTTATTCATGTCAGCATTTCGTATAGCGGTTATTATGTCAGCAATAGTGTCTTTACTCATGATAAACTAAGATTTTTGTTGCCCCCAAATTTTGATATAATCAACATGCTCTTTTTCTTTTTTTATTTATCTTTATTTCTGAATTATTAAAGGTATATACGTGATATATAAAAAATCTACTAATTAATCGGTTTCATTCAAATACCAAATACTATAACTATATTACGGCCTTCCCTTATAATACTTCGGGTGCTAATGAAACTATTTTAGTGAAATTTAACTGTCTTAATTCCCGGGCGATCGCGCCAAAAATTCGGGTTCCTTTAGGATTTCCTTCTTGATCAATAACAACTGCAGCATTGTCATCATATCGTATTATCATACCGTTGTCGCGTTTGAGTTCTTTACAAGTACGTACAATTACAGCTCGGATTACTTCTGATCTTTCTAGAGGTGTATTTGGTACGGCTTCCTTGATTACAGCAACAATAACGTCACCAATATGAGCATATCGTCGATTACTAGCTCCTATGATTCGAATACACATCAATTCTCGGGCTCCGCTGTTATCCGCTACATTCAAATGGGTTTGAGGTTGAATCATATCGTTTTTTTATCGATTTTTTTTGTTTTCAATGCAAGGGTCTAAATAAAAAAAAGAAATATTATTTGTTCAAAACAAAAAACCTGCAATTTTTTTTTATTTTTTTTTTCATACAAAAGACCCCTTTCCTTTGTTTCTACATCCCTATCCCGAAAGAATGAATTGAGTTCGTATAGGCATTTTGGATGCCGCTATTGAAATAGCCCTTCTGGCTATATTTTCTGCTACTCCGCTCATTTCATAAAGTATTCTACCGGGTTTAACAACAGCTACCCAATATTCGGGAGATCCTTTACCCGAACCCATACGTGTTTCTGTAGGTCTTACTGTAACGGGTTTGTCTGGAAATATGCGTACCCATATTTTTCCACCGCGGCGTGCGTTTCGTGTCATTGCTCGCCGCCCTGCTTCTATTTGTCTAGATGTGATCCAAGCGGGTTCAAGCGCTTGAAGAGCATATCTACCGAAGCAAATACGATTGCCTCGATAAGATATTCCTTTCATTCTTCCTCTATGTTGTTTACGGAATCTGGTTCTTTTGGGGTTATAGTTGATGGTTGTTTATCAATTCCATCCATCTCTACTACAGAACTGGACATGAGAGTTTCTTCTCATCCAGCTCCTCGCGAATTAAACAATTAAAAAATAATATACACGGTGAATAATATACGGAATCGTGGTATTCTTTTAAATTTTATCTAATCTATATCTATTATAAATTAAAAATTTTTTGTGTTTTAATATATAATTAAACACGTCTTCTATTTATAGATAATGTCGTTTTTATATAACGTTATAATGAATCTTTATTTTCTTTTTCCTTTGTATTATCATATCGAATCGACTAAAATTTAGTAAAATTTAGAAATAAAAAAAAATTCGCGGGCGAATATTTACTCTTTCAACATTCAATTGTAAGATTAGTCTATGACATGACCTCTCAGAATAAATGAATAGGTTTCTGGTTCGTTCCGCCATCCTACCCAATGAATCATTAGGATTCGTTTTCAATAGAATCTTATGCATTCACAGGTTCTGTCGTCCCCACCACTTCTCGATTAATGGTTAGGTCTGAATTCTACAACGGAGCCCTTAATGAAATTTATTAATGAATGAAATTTTTTCTTGAGTCAACCTTCTCAGTCTTTATTGGCTCAGGGCTCTTGATTTTTTCTTCTATGCACCGATTTGTCTAATTATGGATCAATCAGTATTGATGCTTTATTACATTCCCTTTATATGAGATGACTCATAGACCTTACATATTGGAATTATATATCATTGATATTTCTTTTCCTATCTTTCTCTCACCCTTCCATTTATCTGTATACTTTTATTGCTTTACAACTCATAATCAGATTGGTTTTTCTTTTGTGTTTATGCAAAAAAGATTTCAGTTGCTACAATGATATGACTCATATATCATATCTTGACTGGTTCCTTATATCCAGATAATGCGAAGCGATGAGTTGATTATTAGTTCTATAGTTATCAGTTCGTACTACGGGCCGGTCGATTTTGTTGAATCCTATAATCCTAAAAAAACCAACGAGTCACACACTAAGCATAGCAATTATATCAAACGATTAATCGAATTTTTATTCAACCTTATAGAATTGTTCATTTTTTTTTTTTATTTAACAGAAAAGGAATGAAAGAGTTTGCCTTTTTTTGTTTTATCACCAGATAGAACTAAATACAAGTAAAGTAAGTTCTTATTATTCCTCGTCTACAAATATCCAAATTTTGATGCCTAATACCCCATAGATAGTTCGAACTGCGTAGGCACAATAATCAATTTTAGCTCGAATGGTTTGTAGAGGAACCCTACCTTCTCTGATCCATTCAACACGTGCAATTTCTTTTCCGTCGATACGCCCTGCAATTTGTACTTGAATTCCTTTTGTACCTGCCTGTTCAGTTAATTCAATAGCTTTTTTCATTGCTTTGCGAAATGAAACTCTATTCTTTAATTGTCCGGCTATAAATTCTGCAAGAATATTGGGGTGCCCATAAGGATTTGAAATTCTTCTAATAGCAATGTTGAGTTTTCGGTTTACACAATTGAGTTCTTTTTGTACATTCATCTGTAATTCTTCGATTCTTCGAGTCCTGTCTTCTATTAATAACTTGGGGAATCCCATATAGATTATGACCTGAATCAAATCGATTCTTTTTTGAATCTCTATACGTGCAATTCCCTCGACATTAGAGGATATTTTCATATTCTTTTGTACATAATTTTTGATACAATCTCGTATTTTTTGATCTTCTTGTAGATCCTCTGAATAATTTTTTGGTTGTGCAAACCAAAGAGAATGATGACCTTGGGTTGCACCAAGTCTGAAACCAAGCGGATTTATTTTTTGTCCCATAATCCCCCACTACTATATATATCGTGAAACGTCATATCTGTTTGTATTTTTTTTTTATACATTCGGTTTTTTTAAGCATAACATAATATAGCGTATTTGTATTTTTTATAATATAGAATATTATTCCTTTAAATATTCCTCAGCTCTAATTTATAGCTTTTAGTTTTAGCTATTTCTTCCTCTTCATCTAAAGATATATCTTTCAATACAATAGTTATATGACAAGTGGATCTTTTTATTGGATAACTACGTCCTCGAGCTCGAGGCTTTAATTTTTTCACAGTCGTGCCCTCGTTGACTTCGGCTTTACTAATAATTAAACTTGTTTTGTTGAAACCCTTATTGTGAGTAGCATTTGCTGCTGCAGAATAAACCAATTTTAAAATGGCATAACATGCTCGATAAGGCATGAGTTCTAGTATCATAAGTGTTTCTTCATAGGATCGCCCACGTATTTGATCAATTACTCTTCTCGCTTTGTGAGCGGACATACATATATGTTGTCCT
>BJCG01002929.1:32500-35000 GCA_005406145.1 Prunus yedoensis
AGGGGTATTTTAGTGATAGGTTCTCTAGGAACTGGACGATCCTATTTGGTCAAATACCTAGCGACAAACTCCTATGTTCCTTTCATTACAGTATTTCTGAACAAGTTCCTGGATAACAAGCCCAAGGGTTTTCTTGTTGATGATAGTGACGATATTGATGATAGCGACGATATTGATGATAGTGACGACCGTGACTTTGATACGGAGCTAGAGCTTCTAACTATGATGAATGCGCTAACTATGGGTATGATGCCGGAAATAGACCGATTTTATATCACCCTTCAATTCGAATTAGCAAAAGCAATGTCTCCTTGCATAATATGGATTCCAAACATTCATGATCTGGATGTGAATGAGTCGAATTACTTATCCCTCGGTCTATTAGTGAACTATCTCTCCAGGGATTGTGAAAGATGTTCCACTAGAAATATTCTTGTTATTGCTTCGACTCATATTCCCAAAAAAGTGGATCCCGCTCTAATAGCTCCGAATAAATTAAATACATGCATTAAGATACGAAGGCTTCTTATTCCACAACAACGAAAGCACTTTTTCACTCTTTCATATACTAGGGGATTTCACTTGGAAAAGAAAATGTTCCATACTAATGGATTCGGGTCCATAACCATGGGTTCCAATGTACGAGATCTTGTAGCACTTACCAATGAGGCCCTATCGATTAGTATTACACAGAAGAAATCAATTATAGACACTAATATAATTAGATCTGCTCTTCATAGACAAACTTGGGATTTGCGATCCCAAGTAAGATCGGTTCAGGATCATGGGATCCTTTTCTATCAGATAGGAAGGGCTGTTGCACAAAATGTACTTCTAAGTAATTGCTCCATAGATCCTATATCTATCTATATGAAGAAGAAATCATGTAACGAAGGGGATTCTTATTTGTACAAATGGTACTTCGAACTTGGAACGAGCATGAAGAAATTAACGATACTTCTTTATCTTTTGAGTTGTTCTGCCGGATCGGTCGCTCAAGACCTTTGGTCTCTACCCCGACCCGATGAAAAAAATGGGATCACTTCTTATGGACTCGTTGAGAATGATTCTGATCTAGTTCATGGCCTATTAGAAGTAGAAGGCGCTCCGGTGGGATCCTCACGGACAGAAAAAGATTGCAGTCAGTTTGATAATGATCGAGTGACATTGCTTCTTCGGCCCGAACCAAGGAATCCCTTAGATATGATGCAAAATGGATCTTGTTCTATCGTTGATCAGAGATTTCTCTATGAACAATACGAATCGGAGGAAGGGGAAGGAGTCCTCGACCCGCAACGGATAGAGGAGGATTTATTCAATCACATAGTTTGGGCTCCTAGAATATGGCGCCCTTGGGGCTTTCTATTTGATTGTATCGAAAGGCCCAATGAATTGGGATTTCCCTATTGGGTCAGGTCATTTCGGGGCAAGCGGATCATTTATGATGAAGAGGATGGGCTTCAAGAGAATGATTCGGAGTTCTTGCAGAGTGGAACCATGCAGTACCAGACACGAGATAGATCTTCCAAAGAACAAGGCTTTTTTCGAATAAGCCAATTCATTTGGGACCCTGCGGATCCACTCTTTTTCCTATTCAAAGATCAGCCTTTTATCTCTGTGTTTTCACATCGAGAATTCTTTGCAGATGAAGAGATGTCAAAGGGGCTTCTTACTTCCCAAACGGATCTTCCTACATCTATATATAAACGCTGGTTTATCAAGAATACGCAAGAAAGGTACTTCGAATTGTTGATTCATCGCCAGAGATGGCTTAGAACCAATAGTTCATTATCTAATGGATTTTTCCGTTCTAATACTCCATCCGAGAGTTATCAGTATTTATCAAAGCTGTTCCTATCTAACGGAACGCTATTGGATCAAATGACAAAGACATTGTTGAGAAAAAGATGGCTTTTCCCGGATGAAATGAAAATTGGATTCATGTAACAAGAGAAAGGTTTCCCATTCCTTAGCCGGAAAGATATGTGGCCATGAAACAGGGATTAAGTGGAACAGAATTGACTGGGCGGTAGAGTCGTGGAAACACCTGTTTCTTCCATATTTTGGACCTTAGCTCCATGGAACAATATACTAACTACTGCTGAAACATGGAAGAATTGAAATCTTAGATCAAAACATTATGTATGGATGGTATGAACTGCCTAAACAAGAATTCTTGAACAGCGAACAACCAGAGCTATTACTCACTACATCAAAAAATTTCCATTAATGAAAGATGTAAATCCATTGGAAAATCAAAAATACGCATGTCGGATGAAATGGTTGTTGCTATCTGCTACAATAATGACTCATTGGTTTAACTGAATAACTAAATAAAATAGATAGACATTTCTCTTCGTCTCAGGTCGACGGATCTTCTCAATTGAAAGATCCCCTATATGGATAATACACATTCCAGTTGACCGACTAATTCTAATTGTTTTGTTCCGAAGCAAAGATATCCACGGGGCGGTTCGTCCTATTCAGATATTCACGACCA
>BJCG01002930.1:0-31899 GCA_005406145.1 Prunus yedoensis
CACTCATTGTAAGGAACGAACTGAGGGTGCCGCCGATTGCCATTGTACGCCCTTTCTTAGCCCCTCATGCCTCTTGCTGTCTCGGATCGATTCCAAAACCCCTTGGGTAACATCATAATAAGGTGGAAGGAGTCATTTGGTGAGTTTGGAGTGAAATCCAATTGCTAGAACTATTGAAAACACCAACCACTCCATGTAAGGAACGAACAGGGTGCGAACTTGAATTGTCCAATTTCTTACACCTATTGATTTCGGATCGATTCCAAAACTTGGGCAACATCATAATAAGGTGGGAGGAGTCATTTGGTGAGTTTTGAGTGAAATCCAATCGCTAGAACTAAGCAAAACACCAACCACCCCACCTAAGAAACGAACTGGGTGCGAACTTGAATTGTCCAATTTCTTACACCTACTGATTTCGGATCGATTCCAAAACTTGGGCAACATCATAATAAGGTGGGAGGAGTCATTCGGTGAGTTTGGAGTGAAATCCAATCACTAGAACAATTGAAAACACCAACCATCCATGTAAGGAACAAACTGGGTGCGAACTTGAATTGTCCAATTTCTTACCCCTATTGATTTCGGATCGATTCCAAAACTTGGGCAACATCATAATAAGGTGGGAGGAGTCATTCGGTGAGTTTGGAGTGAAATCCAATCACTAGAACAATTGAAAACACCAACCACCCCACCTAAGAAACGAACTGGGTGCGAACTTGAATTGTCCAATTTCTTACACCTACTGATTTCGGATCGATTCCAAAACTTGGGCAACATCATAATAAGGTGGGAGGAGTCATTCGGTGAGTTTGGAGTGAAATCAATCACTAGAACAATTGAAAACACCAACCATTCCATGTAAGGAACAAACTGGGTGCGAACTTGAATTGTCCAACTTCTTACCCCTATTGATTTCGAATCGATTCAAAACTTGGGCAACATCATAATAAGGTGGGAGGAGTCATTTGCTAAGTTTGGAGTGAAATCCAATCGCTAGAACCATTGAAAACACCATACTCAATGTAAGGAACGAACTGGGTGCGAACTTGAATTGTCCAATTTCTTACACCTATCATGATTTCGGATAGATTCCAAAACTTGGGCAACATCCTAATAAGGTGGGAGGAGTCATTCGGTTAGTTTGGAGTGAAATCCAATAGCTAGAACTAAGTAAAACACCAACCACTCCATGTAAGGAACGAACTGGGTGCGAACTTGAATTGTCCAATGTTTACACCTACTGATTTCGGATCGATTCCAAACACTTGGGAAACATCATAATAAGGTGGAAGGAGTCCATTGGTGAGTTTGGAGTGAAATCCAATCGCTAGAACTATTGAAAACACCAACCACTCCATGTAAGGAACGAACTGGGTGCGAACTTGAATGGCCAATTTCTTACACCTATTGATTTCGGATCGATTCCAAAACTTGGGCAACATCATAATAAGGTGGAAGGAGTCATTCGGTGAGTTTGGAGTGAAATCCAATCGCTAGAACAATTGAAAACACCAACCATTCCATGTAATGAACAAACTGGGTGCGAACTTGAATTGTCCAATTTCTTACCCCAATTGATTTCGGATCGATTCCAAAACTTGGGCAACAACATAATAAGGTGGAAAGGAGTCATTTGGTGAGTTTGGAGTGAAATCCAATTGCTAGAACTATTGAAAACACCAACCACTCCATGTAAGGAACGAACAAGGGTGCGAACTTGAATTGTCCAATTTCTTACACCTATTGATTTCGGATCGATTCCAAAACTTGTGCAACATCATAATAAGGTGGGAGGAGTCATTTGGTGTGTTTGGAGTGAAATCCAATTGCTAGAACTATTGAAAACACCAACCACTGCATGTGAGGAACGAACAGGGTGCGAACATGAATTGTCCAATTTCTTACACCTATTGATTTCGGATCGATTTCAAAACTTGGGCAACATCATAATAAGGTGGGAGGAGTCATTTGCTAAGTTTGGAGTGAAATCCAATCGCTAGAAACTATTGAAAACACCAACCACTCAATGTAAGGAACAAACTGGGTGCGAACTTGAATTGTCCAATTTCTTACCCCTATTGATTTCGGATCGATTCCAAAACTTGGGTAACATCATAATAAGGTGGGAGGAGTCATTTGGTGAGTTGGAGTGAAATCCAATCGCTTAGAACTAAGCAAAACACCAACCACTCCATGTATGGAACGAACTGGGTGCGAACTTGAATTGTCCACTTTCTTACACCTATTGATTTCGTATCGATTCCAAAACTTGGGCAACATCATAATAAGGTGGAAGGAGTCATATGGTGAGTTTGGAGTAAATCCAACCACTCCATGTAAGGAACGAACATTGTGCGAACTTGAATTGTCCAATTTCTTACACCTATTGATTTCAGATCGATTCCAAAACTTGGGCAAACATCATAATAAGGTGGGAGGAGTCATTTGGTGAGTTTTGAGTGAAATCCACAATCGCTAGAAACTAAGCAAAACACCAACCACTCTATCTATAAACGAACTGGGGTGCGAACTTGAATTGTCCAATTTCTTACACCTATTCATTTCGGATCGATTCCAAAACTTGGGCAACATCATAATAAGGTGGGTGGAGTCATTCGGTTAGTTTGGAGTGAAATCCTATAGCTAGAACTAAGCAAAACACCAACCACTCCATGTAAGGAACGAACTGGGTCCGAACTGGAATTGTCCAATTTCTTACCCCTATTGATTTCGGATCGATTCCAAAACTTGGGCAACATCATAATAAGGTGGGAGGAGTCATTTGCTAGTTTGGAGTGAAATCCAATCGCTAGAACTATGAAAACACCAACCACTCAATGTAAGGAACGAACTGGGTGCGAACTTGAATTGTCCAATTTCTTACCCCGATTGATTTCGGATCGATCCAAAACTTGGGCAACATCATAATAAGGTGGGAGGAGTCCATTCGGTTAGTTTGGAGTGAAATCCAATAGCTAGAACTAACCAAAACACCAACCACTCCATGTACGGAACGAACTGGGTGCGAACTTGAATTGTTCAATTTCTTACACCTACTGATTTCGGATCGATTCCAAAACTTGGGCAACATCATAATAAGGTGGAAGGAGTCATTCGGTGAGTTTGGAGTGAAATCAAATCGCTAGAACAATTGAAAAACACAACCATTCCATGTAACGAACAAACTGGGTGCGAACTTGAATTGTCCAATTTCTTACACCTATTGATTTCGGATCGATTCCAAAACTTGTGCACATCATAATAAGGTGGGAGGAGTCATTCGGTTAGTTTGGAGTGAAATCCAATCGCAAGAACTAAGCAAAACACCAACCACTCCATCTAAGAAACGAACTGGGTGCGAACTTGAATTGTCCAATTTCTTACACCTATTGATTTCGGATCGATTCCAAAAACTTGGGCAACATCATAATAAGGTGGGAGGAGTCATTTGGTGCGTTTGGAGTGAAATCCAATTGCTAAAACTATTGAAAACACCAACCACTGCATGTGAGGAACGAACAGGGTGCGAACATGAATTGTCCAATTTCTTACACCTATTGATTTCGGATCGATTCCAAAACTTGGGCAACATCATAATAAGGTGGGAGGAGTCATTTGTTGAGTTTGGAGTGAAACCCAATCGCTAGAACTAAGCAAAACACCAACCACTACATCTAAGGAACGAACTGGGTGCGAACTTGAATTGTCCAATTTCTTACACCTATTGATTTCGGATCGATTCCAAACTGGGCAACATCATAATAAGGTGGGAGTAGTCATTTGGTGTGTTGGAGTGAAATCCAATTGCTAGAACTATTGAAAACACCAACCACTGCATGTGAGGAACGAACAGGGTGCGAACATGAATTGTCCAATTTCTTACACCTATTGATTTCGTATCGATTCCAAAACTTGGGCAACATCATAATAAGGTGGAAGGAGTCATTTGGTGAGTTTGTAGTGAAATCCAACCGCTAGAACTATTGAAAACACCAACCACTCCATGTAAGGAACGAACAGGGTGCGACTTGAATTGTCCATTTTCTTACACCTATTGATTTCAGATCGATTCCAAACTTGGGCAACATCATAATAAGGTGGGAGGAGTCATTTGGTGAGTTTTGAGTGAAATCAATCACTAGAACTAAGCAAACACCAACCACTACATCTAAGGAACGAACTGGTGCGAACTTGAATTGTCCAATTTCTTACACCTATTGATTTCGGATCGATTTCAAACTTGGGCAACATCATAATAAGGTGGGAGGAGTCATTTGGTTTGTTTGGAGTGAAATCCAATCGCTAGAACTAAGCAAAACACCACCCACTCCATCTAAGAAACGAACTGGGAGCGAACTTGAATTGTCCAATTTCTTACACCTATTGATTTCGGATCGATTTCAAAACTTGGGCAACATCATAATAAGGTGGGTGGAGTCATTCGATTAGTTTGGAGTGAAATCCAATAGCTAGAACTAAGCAAAACACCAACCACTCCATGTAAGGAACGAACTGGGTGCGAACTTGAACTGTCCAATTTCTTACACCTACTGATTTCGGATCGATTCCAAAACTTGGGAAACATCATAATAAGGTGGAAGGAGTCATTTGGTGAGTTTGGAGTGAAATCCAATCGCTAGAACTATTGAAAACACCAACCACTCCATGTGAGGAACGAACAGGGTGCGAACATGAATTGTCCAATTTCTTATACCTATTGATATCGGATCGATTCCAACACTTGGGCAACATCATAATAAGGTGGGAGGAGTCATTTGGTGAGTTTTGAGTGAAATACATTCGCAAGAACTAAGCAAAACACCAACCACTCCATCTAAGGAACAAACTGGGTGGGAACTTGAATTGTCCAATTCTTACCCCTATTGATTTCGGATCGATTTCAAAACTTGGGCAACATCATAATAAAGTGGGAGGAGTCATTTGCTAAGTTTGGAGTGAAATCCAATCGCTAGAACTATTGAAAACACCAACCACTCAATATAAGGAACAAACTGGGTGCGAACTTGAATTGTCCAATTTCTTACACCTACTGATTTCGGATCGATTCCAAAACTTGGGTAACATCATAATAAGGTGGAAGGAGTCATTTGGTGAGTTTGGAGTGAAATCCAATCGCTAGAACTAAGCAAAACACCAACCACTCCATCTAAGGAACGAACTGGGTGCGAACTTGACTTGTGCAATTTGTTACACCTATTGTTTTCGGATTGATTCCAAAACTTGGGTAACATCATAATAACGTGGAAGGAGTCATTTGGTGAGTTTGGAGTGAAATCCAATCGCTAGAACTATTGAAAACACCAACCACTCCATGTGAGGAACGAACAGGGTGCGAACATGAATTATCCAATTTCTTACCCCTATTGATTTCGGATCGATTCCAAAACTTGGGCAACATCATAATAAGGTGGGAGTAGTCATTTGGTTAGTTTGGAGTGAAATCCAATCGCTAGAACTAAGCAAAACAAAAACCACTCCATCTAAGAAACGAACTGGGTGCGAACTTGAATTGTCCAATTTCTTACACCTATTGATTTCGGATCGATTCCAAAACTTGGGCAACATCATAATAGGGTGGGAGGAGTCAATTGGTGAGTTTGGAGTGAAATCCAATAGCTAGAACTAAGCAAAACACCAACCACTCCATGTAAGGAACGAACTGGGTGCGAACTTTAATTGTCCAATTTCTTACACCTACTGATTTCGGATCGATTCCAAAACTTGGGAAACATCATAATAAGGTGGAAGGAGTCATTTGGTGAGTTTGGAGTGAAATCCAATCGCTAGAACTATTGAAAACACCAACCACTCCATGTAAGGAACGAACTGGGTGCGAACTTGAATTGTCCAATTTCTTACACCTATTGATTTCGGATCGACTCCAAAACTTGGGCAACATCATAATAGGGTGGGAGGAGTCATTTGGTGAGTTTGGAGTGAAATCCAATAGCTAGAACTAAGCAAAACACCAATCACTCCATGTAAGGAACGAACTGGGTGCGAACTTGAATTGTCCAATTTCTTACACCTACTGATTTCGGATCGATTCCAAAACTTGGGAAACATCATAATAAGGTGGAAGGAGTCATTTGGTGAGTTTGGAGTGAAATCCAATTGCTAGAACTATTGAAAACACCAACCACTCCAAGTAAGGAACGAACTGGGTGCGAACTTGAATTGTCCAATTTCTTACACCTACTGATTTCGGATCGATTCCAAAACTTGGGAAACATCATAATAAGGTGGAAGGAGTCATTTAGTGAGTTTGGAGTGAAATCCAATCGCTAGAACTATTGAAAACACCAACCACTCCATGTGAGGAACGAACAGGGTGCGAACATGAATTGTCCAATTTCTTACCCCTATTCATTTCGGATCGATTCCAAAACTTGGGCAATATCATAATAAGGTGGGAGTAGTCATTTGGTTAGTTTGGAGTGAAATCCAATCGCTAGAACTAAGCAAAACAGCAACCACTCCATCTAAGAAACGAACTGGGTGCGAACTTGAATTGTCCAATTTCTTACACCTATTGATTTCGGATCGATTCCAAAACTTGGGAAACATCATAATAAGGTGGAAGGAGTCATTTGGTGAGTTTGGAGTGAAATCCAATCGCTAGAACTATTGAAAACACCAACCACTCCATGTGAGGAACGAACAGGGTGCGAACATGAATTATCCAATTTCTTACCCCTATTGATTTCGGATCGATTCCAAAACTTGGGCAACATCATAATAAGGTGGGAGTAGTCATTTGGTTAGTTTGGAGTGAAATCCAATCGCTAGAACTAAGCAAAACAAAAACCACTCCATCTAAGAAACGAACTGGGTGCGAACTTGAATTGTCCAATTTCTTACACCTATTGATTTCGGATCGATTCCAAAACTTGGGCAACATCATAATAGGGTGGGAGGAGTCAATTGGTGAGTTTGGAGTGAAATCCAATTGCTAGAACTAAGCAAAACACCAACCACTCCATGTAAGGAACGAACTGGGTGCGAACTTTAATTGTCCAATTTCTTACACCTACTGATTTCGGATCGATTCCAAAACTTGGGAAACATCATAATAAGGTGGAAGGAGTCATTTGGTGAGTTTGGAGTGAAATCCAATCGCTAGAACTATTGAAAACACCAACCACTCCATGTAAGGAACGAACTGGGTGCGAACTTGAATTGTCCAATTTCTTACACCTATTGATTTCGGATCGACTCCAAAACTTGGGCAACATCATAATAGGGTGGGAGGAGTCATTTGGTGAGTTTGGAGTGAAATCCAATAGCTAGAACTAAGCAAAACACCAATCACTCCATGTAAGGAACGAACTGGGTGCGAACTTGAATTGTCCAATTTCTTACACCTACTGATTTCGGATCGATTCCAAAACTTGGGAAACATCATAATAAGGTGGAAGGAGTCATTTGGTGAGTTTGGAGTGAAATCCAATTGCTAGAACTATTGAAAACACCAACCACTCCAAGTAAGGAACGAACTGGGTGCGAACTTGAATTGTCCAATTTCTTACACCTACTGATTTCGGATCGATTCCAAAACTTGGGAAACATCATAATAAGGTGGAAGGAGTCATTTAGTGAGTTTGGAGTGAAATCCAATCGCTAGAACTATTGAAAACACCAACCACTCCATGTGAGGAACGAACAGGGTGCGAACATGAATTGTCCAATTTCTTACCCCTATTCATTTCGGATCGATTCCAAAACTTGGGCAATATCATAATAAGGTGGGAGTAGTCATTTGGTTAGTTTGGAGTGAAATCCAATCGCTAGAACTAAGCAAAACAGCAACCACTCCATCTAAGAAACGAACTGGGTGCGAACTTGAATTGTCCAATTTCTTACACCTATTGATTTCGGATCGATTCCAAAACTTGGGAAACATCATAATAAGGTGGAAGGAGTCATTTGGTGAGTTTGGAGTGAAATCCAATCGCTAGAACTATTGAAAACACCAACCACTCCATGTGAGGAACGAACAGGGTGCGAACATGAATTGTCCAATTTCTTACCCCTATTCATTTCGGATCGATTCCAAAACTTGGGCAATATCATAATAAGGTGGGAGTAGTCATTTGGTTAGTTTGGAGTGAAATCCAATCGCTAGAACTAAGAAAAACACCAACCACTCCATGTAAGGAACGAACTGGGTGCGAACTTGAATTGTCCAATTTCTTACACCTATTGATTTCGGATCGATTCCAAAACTTGGGCAACATCATAATAAGGTGGGAGTAGTCATTTGGTTAGTTTGGAGTGAAATCCAATCGCTAGAACTAAGCAAAACACCAACCACTCCATGTAAGGAACGAACTGGGTGCGAACTTGAATTGTCCAATTTCTTTTACCTACTGATTTCGGATCGATTCCAAAACTTGGGAAACATCATAATAAGGTGGAAGGAGTCATTTGGTGAGTTTGGAGTGAAATCCAAACGCTAGAACTATTGAAAACACCAACCACTCCATGTAAGGAATGAACTGGGTGCGAACTTGAATTGTCCAATTTCTTACACCTATTGATTTCGGATCGATTCCAAAACTTGGGCAACATCATAATAAGGTGGGAGTAGTCATTTGGTGAGTTTGGAGTGAAATCCAATAGCTAGAACTAAGCAAAACACAAACCACTCCATGTAAGTAACGAACTGGGTGCGAACTTGAATTGTCCAATTTCTTACACCTATTGATTTCGGATCGATTCCAAAACTTGGGAAACATCATAATAGGGAGGGAGGAGTCATTTGGTGAGTTTGGAGTGAAATCCAATTGCTAGAACTAAGCAAAACACCAACCACTCCATGTAAGGAACGAACTGGGTGCGAACTTGAATTTTGCAATTTCTTACACCTATTGATTTCGGATCGATTCCAAAACTTGGGCAACATCATAATAGGGAGGGAGGAGTCATTTGGTGAGTTTGGAGTGAAATCCAACTGCTAGAACTAAGCAAAACACCAACCACTCCATGTAAGGAACGAACTGGGTGCGAACTTGAATTGTGCAATTTCTTACACCTATTGATTTCAGATTGATTCCAAAACTTGGGTAACATCACAATAACGTGGAAGGAGTCATTTGGTGAGTTTGGAGTGAAATCCAATCGCTAGAACTATTGAAAACACCAACCACTCCATGTAAGGAACGAACAGGGTGCGAACTTGAATTGTCCAATTTCTTACACCTATTGATTTCGGATCGATTCCAAAACTTCGGCAACATCATAATAAGGTGGGAGTAGTCATTTGGTTAGTTTGGTGTGAAATCCAATCGCTAGAACTAAGCAAAACACCAACCACTCCATCTAAGAAACGAACTGGGTGCGAACTTGAACTGTCCAATTTCTTACACCTACTGATTTCGGATCGATTCCAAAACTTGGGAAACATCATAATAAGGTGGAAGGAGTCAATTGGTGAGTTTGGAGTGAAATCCAAATGCTAGAACTATTGAAAACACCAACCACTCCATGTAAGGAATGAACTGGGTGCGAACTTGAATTGTCCAATTTCTTACACCTATTGATTTCGGATCGATTCCAAAACTTGGGCAACATCATAATAAGGTGGGAGTAGTCATTTGGTGAGTTTGGAGTGAAATCCAATAGCTAGAACTAAGCAAAACACCAACCACTCCATGTAAGTAACGAACTGGGTGCGAACTTGAATTGTCCAATTTCTTACACCTATTGATTTCGGATCGATTCCAAAACTTGGGAAACATCATAATAGGGAGGGAGGAGTCATTTGGTGAGTTTGGAGTGAAATCCAATTGCTAGAACTAAGCAAAACACCAACCACTCCATGTAAGGAACGAACTAGGTGCGAACTTGAATTGTGCAATTTCTTACACCTATTGATTTCGGATCGATTCCAAAACTTGGGCAACATCATAATAGGGAGGGAGGAGTCATTTGGTGAGTTTGGAGTGAAATCCAACAGCTAGAACTAAGCAAAACACCAACCACTCCATGTAAGGAACGAACTGGGTGCGAACTTGAATTGTGCAATTTCTTACACCTATTGATTTCAGATTGATTCCAAAACTTGGGTAACATCACAATAACGTGGAAGGAGTCATTTGGTGAGTTTGGAGTGAAATCCAATCGCTAGAACTATTGAAAACACCAACCACTCCATGTGAGGAACGAACAGGGTGCGAACATGAATTGTCCAATTTCTTACCCCTATTGATTTCGGATCGATTCCAAAACTTGGGCAACATCATAATAAGGTGGGAGTAGTCATTTGGTTAGTTTGGTGTGAAATCCAATCGCTAGAACTAAGCAAAACACCAACCACTCCATCTAAGAAACGAACTGGGTGCGAACTTGAACTGTCCAATTTCTTACACCTACTGATTTCGGATCGATTCCAAAACTTGGGAAACATCATAATAAGGTGGAAGGAGTCATTTGGTGAGTTTGGAGTGAAATCCAATTGCTAGAACTATTGAAAACACCAACCACTGCATGTGAGGAACGAACAGGGTGCAAACATGAATTGTCCAATTTCTTACACCTATTGATTTTGGATCGATTCCAAAACTTGGGCAACATTATAATAAGGTGGAAGGAGTCATTTGGTGAGTTTTGAGTGAAATCCAATCGCTAGAACAAAGCAAAACACCAACCACTCCATCTAAGGAACGAACTGGGTGCGAACTTGAATTGTCCAATTTCTTACACCTATTGATTTCGGATCGATTCCAAAACCTGGGCAACATCATAATAAGGTGGAAGGAGTCATTTGGTGAGTTTGGAGTGAAATCCAATCGCTAGAACTATTGAAAACACCAACCACTCCATGTAAGGAACGAACAGGGTGCGAACTTGAATTGTCCAATTTCTTACACCTATTGATTTCGGATCGATTCCAAAACTTGGGCAACATCATAATAAGGTGGGAGTAGTCATTTGGTTAGTTTGGTGTGAAATCCAATCGCTAGAACTAAGCAAAACACCAACCACTCCATCTAAGAAACGAACTGGGTGCGAACTTGAACTGTCCAATTTCTTACACCTACTGATTTCGGATCGATTCCAAAACTTGGGAAACATCATAATAAGGTGGAAGGAGTCATTTGGTGAGTTTGGAGTGAAATCCAAATGCTAGAACTATTGAAAACACCAACCACTCCATGTAAGGAATGAACTGGGTGCGAACTTGAATTGTCCAATTTCATACACCTATTGATTTCGGATCGATTCCAAAATTTGGGCAACATCATAATAAGGTGGGAGTAGTCATTTGGTGAGTTTGGAGTGAAATCCAATAGCTAGAACTAAGCAAAACACCAACCACTCCATGTAAGTAACGAACTAGGTGCGAACTTGAATTGTCCAATTTCTTACACCTATTGATTTCGGATCGATTCCAAAACTTGGGAAACATCATAATAGGGAGGGAGGAGTCATTTGGTGAGTTTGGAGTGAAATCCAATTGCTAGAACTAAGCAAAACACCAACCACTCCATGTAAGGAACGAACTGGGTGCGAACTTGAATTGTGCAATTTCTTACACCTATTGATTTCGGATCGATTCCAAAACTTGGGCAACATCATAATAGGGAGGGAGGAGTCATTTGGTGAGTTTGGAGTGAAATCCAACAGCTAGAACTAAGCAAAACACCAACCACTCCATGTAAGGAACGAACTGGGTGCGAACTTGAATTGTGCAATTTCTTACACCTATTGATTTCAGATTGATTCCAAAACTTGGGTAACATCACAATAACGTGGAAGGAGTCATTTGGTGAGTTTGGAGTGAAATCCAATCGCTAGAACTATTGAAAACACCAACCACTCCATGTGAGGAACGAACAGGGTGCGAACTTGAATTGTCCAATTTCTTACCCCTATTGATTTCGGATCGATTCCAAAACTTGGGCAACATCATAATAAGGTGGGAGTAGTCATTTGGTTAGTTTGGTGTGAAATCCAATCGCTAGAACTAAGCAAAACACCAACCACTCCATCTAAGAAACGAACTGGGTGCGAACTTGAACTGTCCAATTTCTTACACCTACTGATTTCGGATCGATTCCAAAACTTGGGAAACATCATAATAAGGTGGAAGGAGTCATTTGGTGAGTTTGGAGTGAAATCCAATTGCTAGAACTATTGAAAACACCAACCACTGCATGTGAGGAACGAACAGGGTGCAAACATGAATTGTCCAATTTCTTACACCTATTGATTTTGGATCGATTCCAAAACTTGGGCAACATTATAATAAGGTGGAAGGAGTCATTTGGTGAGTTTTGAGTGAAATCCAATCGCTAGAACAAAGCAAAACACCAACCACTCCATCTAAGGAACGAACTGGGTGCGAACTTGAATTGTCCAATTTCTTACACCTATTGATTTCGGATCGATTCCAAAACCTGGGCAACATCATAATAAGGTGGAAGGAGTCATTTGGTGAGTTTGGAGTGAAATCCAATCGCTAGAACTATTGAAAACACCAACCACTCCATGTAAGGAACGAACAGGGTGCGAACTTGAATTGTCCAATTTCTTACACCTATTGATTTCGGATCGATTCCAAAACTTGGGCAACATCATAACAAGGTGGGAGGAGTCATTTGGTGAGTTTTGAGTGAAATCCAATCGCTAGAACTAAGCAAAACACCAACCACTCCATCTAAGAAACGAACTGGGTGCGAACTTGAATTGTCCAATTTCTTATACCTATTGATTTCGGATCGATTCCAAAACTTGGGCAACATCATAATAAGGTGGGAGGAGTCATTTGGTTAGTTTGGAGTGAAATTCAATCGCTAGAACTGAGCAAAACACCAACCATTCCATATAAGGAACGAACTGGGTGCGAACTTGAATTGTCCAATTTCTTACACGTATTGATTTCGTATCGATTCCAAAACTTGGGCAACATCATAATAAGGTGGAAGGAGTCATTTGGTGAGTTTGGAGTGAAATCCAATCGCTAGAACTATTGAAAACACCAACCACTCCATGTAAGGAACGAACAGGGTGCGAACTTGAATTGTCCAATTTCTTACACCTATTGATTTCGGATCGATTCCAAAACTTGGGCAACATCATAATAAGGTGGGAGTAGTCATTTGGTTAGTTTGGTGTGAAATCCAATCGCTAGAACTAAGCAAAACACCAACCACTCCATCTAAGAAACGAACTGGGTGCGAACTTGAACTGTCCAATTTCTTACACCTACTGATTTCGGATCGATTCCAAAACTTGGGAAACATCATAATAAGGTGGAAGGAGTCATTTGGTGAGTTTGGAGTGAAATCCAAATGCTAGAACTATTGAAAACACCAACCACTCCATGTAAGGAATGAACTGGGTGCGAACTTGAATTGTCCAATTTCTTACACCTATTGATTTCGGATCGATTCCAAAACTTGGGCAACATCATAATAAGGTGGGAGTAGTCATTTGGTGAGTTTGGAGTGAAATCCAATAGCTAGAACTAAGCAAAACACCAACCACTCCATCTAAGGAACGAACTGGGTGCGAACTTGAATTGTCCAATTTCTTACACCTATTGATTTCGGATCGATTCCAAAACCTGGGCAACATCATAACAAGGTGGAAGGAGTCATTTGGTGAGTTTGGAGTGAAATCCAATCGCTAGAACTATTGAAAACACCAACCACTCCATGTAAGGAACGAACAGGGTGCGAACTTGAATTGTCCAATTTCTTACACCTATTGATTTCGGATCGATTCCAAAACTTGGGCAACATCATAAGAAGGTGGGAGGAGTCATTTGGTGAGTTTTGAGTGAAATCCAATCGCTAGAACTAAGCAAAACACCAACCACTCCATCTAAGAAACGAACTGGGTGCGAACTTGAATTGTCCAATTTCTTATACCTATTGATTTCGGATCGATTCCAAAACTTGGGCAACATCATAATAAGGTGGGAGGAGTCATTTGGTTAGTTTGGAGTGAAATTCAATCGCTAGAACTGAGCAAAACACCAACCATTCCATATAAGGAACGAACTGGGTGCGAACTTGAATTGTCCAATTTCTTACACCTATTGATTTCGTATCGATTCCAAAACTTGGGCAACATCATAATAAGGTGGAAGGAGTCATTTGGTGAGTTTGGAGTGAAATCCAATCGCTAGAACTAAGCAAAACACCAACCACTCCATGTAAGGAACGAACAGGGTGCGAACTTGAATTGTCCAATTTCTTACCCCTATTGATTTCGGATCGATTCCCAAACTTGGGCAACATCATAATAAGGGGGAGTAGTCATTTGGTTAGTTTGGAGTAAAATCCAATCGCTAGAACTAAGCAAAACACCAACCACTCCATCTAAGAAACGAACTGGGTGCGTACTTGAATTGTGCAATTTCTTACACCTATTGATTTCGGATCGATTCCAAAACTTGGGCAACATCATAATAAGGTGGGAGGAGTCATTTGGTGAGTTTTGAGTGAAATCCAATCGCTAGAACTAAGCAAAACACCAACCACTCCATGTAAGGAACGAACAGGGTGCGAACTTGAATTGTCTAATTTCCTACACCTATTGATTTCGGATTGATTCCAAAACTTGGGTAACATCATAATAACGTGGAAGGAGTCATTTGGTGAGTTTGGAGTGAAATCCAATCGCTAGAACTATTGAAAACACCAACCACTCCATGTGAGGAACGAACAAGGTGCGAACACGAATTGTCCAATTTCTTACCCCAATTGATTTCGGATCGATTCCAAAACTTGGGCAACATCATAATAAGGTGGGAGTAGTCATTTGGTTAGTTTGGAGTGAAATCCAATCGCTAGAACTAAGCAAAACACCAACCACTCTATCTAAGAAACGAACTGGGTGCGAACTTGAATTGTCCAATTTCTTATACCTACTGATTTCGGATCGATTCCAAAACTTGGGAAACATCATAATAAGGTGGAAGGAGTCATTTGGTGAGTTTGGAGTGAAATCCAATCGCTAGAACTATTGAAAACACCAACCACTCCATGTGAGGAACGAACAGGGTGCGAACATGAATTGTCCAATTTCTTATACCTATTGATATCGGATCGATTCCAAAACTTGGGCAACATCATAATAAGGTGGGAGGAGTCATTTGGTTAGTTTGGAGTGAAATTCAACCGCTAGAACTAAGCAAAACACCAACCATTCCATGCAAGGAACGAACTGGGTGCGAACTTGAATTGTCCAATTTCTTACACCTATTGATTTCGTATCGATTCCAAAACATGGGCAACATCATAATAAGGTGGGAGGAGTCGTTTGGTTAGTTTGGAGTGAAATCCAATAGCTAGAACTAAGAAAAACACCAACCACTCCATGTAAGGAACGAACTGGGTGCGAACTTGAATTGTCCAATTTCATACACCTATTCATTTCGGATCGATTCCAAAACTTGGAAAACATCATAATAAGGTGGGAGGAGTCATATGGTTAGTTTGGGGTGAAATTCAACCGCTAGAACTAAGCAAAACACCAACCATTCCATGCAAGGAACGAACTGGGTGCGAACTTGAATTGTCCAATTTCTTACACCTATTGATTTCGTATCGATTCCAAAACTTGGGCAACATCATAATAACTTGGGCAAAACAATTTGCAAGACATACTTGAAACGTCTAATGAGGTTATCCACGTCAAGGATGTCTCATTCTGTGATGGGACTCACAGCACTACCCACAATTCAAGGATGCACACAAGGTGCGGGGTCCACAAGAAATTGAACCTAAAGCTCTGATACCAATTGACAGGACCCGCCCCGAAATTCCTCGGAACCCGAGACTAATCCTGTGGAAATTCCGACATCTTACCGATATCGGGCCCACTTACTAAAAACCGAGACTTTCTGCCGAAAATTCGGCAGAGTCTCCCCTGTAAATTAAACATTTCCCAAAAATTTCAACCTGCATAAAACACATTTTAAAACACCAACTGGCAGCATGCACAAGTTAACAACATGCAATCACATAATAGGCCTCCGGCCTTCAGATAATTCAAAACCAAACCATTCATGATCTCAACAATTATACGATTACTCCCAAAAATCATTAAACCGGATTCGAATCCATTAACCACATCAAAAATCCGATCACTCATTCAGAATCGATCAAACCCTTTAAACACAATAAAATTTCCGCAGCTGCACCTGGTGAGACCCCAGGCTGCCTACGTACCCTTGGGTAAGGGATCAAGCCACACGTAGTTCTCATCATCAATAGTCACAACTCCGATAATAGACAATTATTTACAACCGAACCAACTATACATTTAAGATCTATTACAATTCTAATTCCGATAAAAACACAATGAAACATTATCACTTATTCCCACTGCATCGTATTAAGAAGACATCACAGGCTTGGACAAACTCCGACGGGCCTGGGCAAAATAAATCACATAATCCACCCCATACGCCGGAACATCCACAGCCACGTATGGGGTCCGTCACACGCCGGAAAACTCCAACGACACGTGTGACATAACAATCACATAATCCACCCCATACGCCGGAACATCCACAGCCACGTATGGGGTCCGTCACACGCCGGAAAACTCCAACGACACGTGTGACATACAATCACATAATCCACCCCATACGCCGGAACATCCACAGCCACGTATGGGGTCCGTCACACGCCGGAAAACTCCAACGACACGTGTGACATAACAATCACATAATCCACCCCATACGCCGGAACATCCACAGCCACGTATGGGGTCCGTCACACGCCGGAAAACTCCAACGACACGTGTGACATACAATCACATAATCCACCCCATACGCCGGAACATCCACAGCCACGTATGGGGTCCGTCACACGCCGGAAAACTCCAACGACACGTGTGACATAACAATCACATAATCCACCCCATACGCCGGAACATCCACAGCCACGTATGGGGTCCGTCACACGCCGGAAAACTCCAACGACACGTGTGACATAACAATCACATAATCCACCCCATACGCCGGAACATCCACAGCCACGTATGGGGTCCCTCACACGCCGGAAAACTCCAACGACACGTGTGACATATTCACAGTAGAGACCAAAAACCTTTCTAACATTAAACCCATAATCGGGGAGGTACCTAAGGTAGTGCTAATAGCATTCAAATTAACATTCTAAGTACCCAACACAAAATCAACAGGGATAGTACTTTCTCAAATATTATATAAAAACTCAAGACACTCGAATAGGTCAAACTCATATGTATCACAATTATTTTACAAGAATAAGGAATTCAACTATTAAATATATAAAGTATTTAAATAAAACATTAAATTCAAAAACATAAGATTTCCATCACAAAACCACGAAAAATAATCTCAAAGACCTACATAAATCAAATGACGGTCAAGACTCGTCCAAAAGAGTCGTTCTAGTACTCCTCGAAGAGTGAAAACTACATCGGAAGACTCACGGTCAATCGAGGGTCAAACTGCTCAAACTTGGTCAACCGGGCCCGCGGGGTAACATCATAATAAGGTGGAAGGAGTCATTTGGCGAGTTTGGAGTGAAATTCAATCGCTAGAACTAAGCAAAACACCAACCACTCCATCAAAGGAACGAACTGGGTGCGAACTTGAATTGTCCAATTTCTTACACCTATTGATTTCGGATCGATTCCAAAACTTGGGCAACATCATAATAAGGTGGAAGGAGTCATTTGGTGAGTTTGGAGTGAAATCCAATCGCTAGAACTATTGAAAATACCAACCACTCCATGTAAGGAACGAACTGGGTGCGAACTTGAATTGTCCAATTTCTTACCCCTATTGATTTCGGATCGATTCCAAAACTTGGGCAACATCATAATAAGGTGGGAGGAGTGATTTGGTGAGTTTGGAGTGAAATCCAATCGCTAGAACTATTGAAAACACCAACCACTCCATGTAAGGAACGAACTGGGTGCGAACTTGAATTGTCCAATTTCTTACCCCTATTGATTTCGGATCGATTCCAAAACTTCGGCAACATCATAATAAGGTGGGAGGAGTCATTTGGTGAGTTTGGAGTGAAATCCAATCGCTAGAACTAAGCAAAACACCAACCACTCCATGTAAGGAACGAACTGGGTGCGAACTTGAATTTTCCAATTTCTTACACCGATTGTTTCGGATCGATTCCAAAAATTGGGCAACAACATAATAAGGTGGGAGGAATCATTTGGTTAGTTTTGAGTGAAATCCAATCGCTAGAACTAAGCAAAACACCAACCACTCCATGTAAGGAACGAACTGGGTGTGAACTTGAATTGTCCAATTTCTTACACCTATTGATTTCGGATCGATTCCAAAACTTGGGCAACATCATAATAAGGTGGAAGGAGTTATTTAGTGAGTTTGGAGTGAAATCCAATTGGTAGAACTATTGAAAACACCAACCACTCCATGTAAGGAACGAACTGGGTGCGAACTTGAATTGTCTAATTTCTTACCCCTATTGATTTCGGATCGATTCCAAAACTTGGTCAACATCATAATAAGGTGGAAGGAGTCATTTGGTGAGTTTGGAGTGAATTCCAATTGC
Source organism: Prunus yedoensis (assembly GCA_005406145.1). Taxonomy (NCBI): domain Eukaryota; kingdom Viridiplantae; phylum Streptophyta; class Magnoliopsida; order Rosales; family Rosaceae; genus Prunus; species Prunus yedoensis. The sequence goes on from BJCG01002930.1 coordinate 18,570, forward strand.
TAGAACTATTGAAAATACCAACAACTCCATGTAAGGAACGAACTGGGTGCGAACTTGAATTGTCCAATTTCTTACCCCTATTGATTTCGGATCGATTCCTAAACTTGGTCAACATCATAATAAGGTGGAAGGAGTCATTTGGTGAGTTTGGAGTGAATTCCAATTGCTAGAACTATTGAAAATACCAACCACTCCATGTAAGGAACGAACTGGGTGCGAACTTGAATTGTCCAATTTCTTACCCCTATTGATTTCGGATCGATTCCAAAACTTGGGCAACATCATAATAAGGTGGGAGGAGTCATTTGGTGAGTTTGGAGTGAAATCCAATCCCTAGAACTAAGCAAAACACCAACCACCCCATGTAAGGAACGAACTGGGTGCGAACTTGAATTGTCCAATTTCTTACACCTATTGATTTCGGATCGAATCCAAAACTTGGGCAACATCATAATAAGGTGGGAGGAGTCATTTGGTGAGTTTGGAGTGAAATCCAATAGCTAGAACTAAGCAAAACACCAACCACTCCATGTAAGGAACGAACTGGGTGCGAACTTGAATTGTCCAATTTCTTACACCTATTGATTTCGGACCGATTCCAAAACTTGGGCAACATCATAATAAGGGGGAAGGAGTCATTTGGAGAGTTTGGAGGGAAATCCAATCGCTAGGACTATTGAAAACACCAACCACTCCATGTAAGGAACAAACTGGGTGCGAACTTGAATTGTCCAATTTCTTACCCCTATTGATTTCAGATCGATTCCAAAACTTGGGCAACAACATAAAAAGGTGGGAGGGGTCATTTGGTGAGTTTGGAGTGAAATCCAATCGCTAGAACTAAGCAAAACACCAACCACTCCATGCAAGGAACGAACTGGGTGCGAACTTGAATTGTCCAATCTCTTACCCCTATTGATTTCGGATCGATTCCAAAACTTGGGCAACATCATAATACGGTGGGAGGGGTCATTTGGTGAGTTTGGAGTGAAATCCAATCGCTAGAACTAAGCAAAACACCAACCACTCCATGTATGGAACGAACTGGGTGTGAACTTGAATTGTCCAATTTCTTACACCTATTGATTTCAGATCGATTCCAAAACTTGGGCAACATCATAATAAGGTGGAAGGAGTAATTTGGTGAGTTTGGACTGAAATCCAATTGCTAGAACTATTGAAAACACCAACCACTCCATGTAAGGAACGAACTGGGTGCGAACTTGAATTGTCCAATTTCATACCCCTATTGATTTCGGATCGATTCCAAAACTTGGGCAACAACATAATAAGGTGAGAGGGGTCATTTGGTGAGTTTGGAGTGAAATCCAATCGCTGGAACTATGCAAAACACCAACCACTCCATGTAAGGAACGAACTGGGTGCGAACTTGAATTGTCCAATTTCTTACCCCTATTGAATTCGGATCGATTCCAAAACTTGGTCAACATCTTAATAAGGTGGAAGGAGTCATTTGGTGAGTTTGGAGTGAATTCCAATTGCTAGAACTATTGAAAATACCAACCACTCCATGTAAGGAACGAACTGGGTGCGAACTTGAATTGTCCAATTTCTTACCCCTATTGATTTCGGATCGATTCCAAAACTTCGGCAACATCATAATAAGGTGGGAGGAGTCATTTGGTGAGTTTGGAGTGAAATCCAATTGCTAGAACTATTGAAAACACCAACCACTCCATGTAAGGAACGAACTGGGTGCGAACTTGAATTTTCCAATTTCTTACACCGATTGTTTAGGATCGATTCCAAAACTTGGGCAACAACATAATAAGGTGGGAGGAATCATTTGGTTAGTTTTGAGTGAAATCCAATCGCTAGAACTAAGCAAAGCACCAACCACTCCATCCAAGGAACGAACTGGGTGCGAACTTGAATTGTCCAATTTCTTACACCTGTTGATTTCGGATCGAATCCAAAACTTGGGCAACATCATAATAAGGTGGGAGGAGTCATTTGGTGAGTTTGGAGTGAAATCCAATAGCTAGAACTAAGCAAAACACCAACCACTCCATGTAAGGAACGAACTGGGTGCGAACTTGAATTGTCCAATTTCTTACCCCTATTGATTTCGGATGGATTCCAAAACTTGGGCAACATCATAATAAGGTGGGAGGAGTCATTTGGAGAGTTTGGAGTGAAATCCAATCGCTAGAACTAAGCAAAACACCAACCACTCCATGTAAGGAACGAACTGGGTGCGAACTTGAATTGTCCAATTTCTTACACCTATTGATTTCGGACCGATTCCAAAACTTGGGCAACATCATAATAAGGGGGAAGGAGTCATTTGGTGAGTTTGGAGTGAAATCCAATCGCTAGAACTGTTGAAAACACCAACCACTCCATGTAAGGAACGAACTGGGTGCGAACTTGAATTGTCCAATTTCTTACCCCTATTGATTTCGGATCGATTCCAAAACTTGGGCAACAACATAATAAGGTGGGAGGGGTCATTTGGTGAGTTTGGAGTGAAATCCAATCGCTAGAACTAAGCAAAACACCAACCACTCCATGTAAGGAACGAACTGGGTGCGAACTTGAATTGTCCAATTTCTTACCCCTATTGATTTCGGATCGATTCCAAAACTTGGTCAACATCATAATAAGGTGGAAGGAGTCATTTGGTGAGTTTGGAGTGAATTCCAATTGCTAGAACTATTGAAAATACCAACCACTCCATGTAAGGAACGAACTGGGTGCGAACTTGAATTGTCCAATTTCTTACCCCTATTGATCTTGGATCGATTCCAAAACTTGGGCAACATCATAATAAGGTGGGAGGAGTCATTTGGTGAGTTTGGAGTGAAGTCCAATCGCTTGAACTAAGCAAAACACCAACCACTCCATGTAAGGAACGAACTGGGTGGGAACTTGAATTTTCCAATTTCTTACACCTATTGTTTCGGATCGATTCCAAAACTTGGTCAACATCATAATAAGGTGGGAGGGGTCATTTGGTGAGTTTGGAGTGAAATCCAATCGCTAGAACTAAGCAAAACACCAACCACTCCATGTAAGGAACGAACTGGGTGCGAACTTGAATTGTCCAATTTCTTACCCCTATTGATTTCGGATCGATTCCAAAACTTGGTCAACATCATAATAAGGTGGAAGGAGTCATTTGGTGAGTTTGGAGTGAATTCCAATTGCTAGAACTATTGAAAATACCAACCACTCCATGTAAGGAACGAACTGGGTGCGAACTTGAATTGTCCAATTTCTTACACCTATTGATTTCGGACCGATTCCAAAACTTGGTCAACATCATAATAAGGTGGAAGGAGTCATTTGGTGAGTTTGGAGTGAAATCCAATCGCTACAACTATTGAAAACACCAACCACTCCATGTAAGGAACGAACTGGGTGCGAACTTGAATTGTCCAATTTCTTACCCCTATTGATTTCGGATCGATTCCAAAACTTGGGCAACAACATAATAAGGTGGGAGGGGTCATTTGGTGAGTTTGGAGTGAAATCCAATCGCTAGAACTAAGCAAAACACCAACCACTCCATGTAAGGAACGAACTGGGTGCGAACTTGAATTGTCCAATTTCTTACCCCTATTGAATTCGGATCGATTCCAAAACTTGGTCAACATCTTAATAAGGTGGAAGGAGTCTTTTGGTGAGTTTGGAGTGAATTCCAATTGCTAGAACTATTGAAAATACCAACCACTCCATGTAAGGAACGAACTGGGTGCGAACTTGAATTGTCCAATTTCTTACCCCTATTGATTTCGGATCGATTCCAAAACTTCGGCAACATCATAATAAGGTGGGAGGAGTCATTTGGTGAGTTTGGAGTGAAATCCAATTGCTAGAACTATTGAAAACACCAACCACTCCACGTAAGGAACGAACTGGGTGCGAACTTGAATTTTCCAATTTCTTACACCGATTGTTTAGGATCAATTCCAAAACTTGGGCAACAACATAATAAGGTGGGAGGAATCATTTGGTTAGTTTTGAGTGAAATCCAATCGCTAGAACTAAGCAAAGCACCAACCACTCCATCCAAGGAACGAACTGGGTGCGAACTTGAATTGTCCAATTTCTTACACCTGTTGATTTCGGATCGAATCCAAAACTTGGGCAACATCATAATAAGGTGGGAGGAGTCATTTGGTGAGTTTGGAGTGAAATCCAATAGCTAGAACTAAGCAAAACACCAACCACTCCATGTAAGGAACGAACTGGGTGCGAACTTGAATTGTCCAATTTCTTACCCCTATTGATTTCGGATGGATTCCAAAACTTGGGCAACATCATAATAAGGTGGGAGGAGTCATTTGGAGAGTTTGGAGTGAAATCCAATCGCTAGAACTAAGCAAAACACCAACCACTCCATGTAAGGAACGAACTGGGTGCGAACTTGAATTGTCCAATTTCTTACACCTATTGATTTCGGACCGATTCCAAAACTTGGGCAACATCATAATAAGGGGGAAGGAGAAATTTGGTGAGTTTGGAGTGAAATCCAATCGCTAGAACTGTTGAAAACACCAACCACTCCATGTAAGGAACGAACTGGGTGCGAACTTGAATTGTCCAATTTCTTACCCCTATTGATTTCGGATCGATTCCAAAACTTGGGCAACAACATAATAAGGTGGGAGGGGTCATTTGGTGAGTTTGGAGTGAAATCCAATCGCTAGAACTAAGCAAAACACCAACCACTCCATGTAAGGAACGAACTGGGTGCGAACTTGAATTGTCCAATTTCTTACCCCTATTGATTTCGGATCGATTCCAAAACTTGGGCAACATCATAATAAGGTGGAAGGAGTCATTTGGTGAGTTTGGAGTGAAATCCAATTGCTAGAACTATTGAAAACACCAACCACTCCATGTAAGGAACGAACTGGGTGCGAACTTGAATTGTCCAATTTCTTACCCCTACTGATTTCGGATCGATTCCAAAACTTGGGCAACATCGTAACAAGGTGGGAGGAGTCATTTGGTGAGTTTGGAGTGAAATCCAATCCCTAGAACTAAGAAAAACACCAACCACTCCATGTAAGGAACGAACTAGGTGCGAACTTGAATTGTCCAATTTCTTACCCCTATTGATTTCGGATCGATTCCAAAACTTGGTCAACATCATAATAAGGTGGAAGGAGTCATTTGGTGAGTTTGGAGTGTAATCCAATCGCTAGAACTATTGAAAACACCAACCACTCCATGTAAGGAACGAACTGGGTGCGAACTTGAATTGTCCAATTTCTTACCCCTATTGATTTCGGATCGATTCCAAAACTTGGGCAACAACATAATAAGGTGGGAGGGGTCATTTGGTGAGTTTGGAGTGAAATCCAATCGCTAGAACTAAGCAAAACACCAACCACTCCATGTAAGGAACGAACTGGGTGCGAACTTGAATTGTCCAATTTCTTACCCCTATTGATTTCGGATCGATTCCAAAACTTGGGCAACATCATAATAAGGTGGAAGGAGTCATTTGGTGAGTTTGGAGTGAAATCCAATTGCTAGAACTATTGAAAACACCAACCACTCCATGTAAGGAACGAACTGGGTGCGAACTTGAATTGTCCAATTTCTTACCCCTACTGATTTCGGATCGATTCCAAAACTTGGGCAACATCGTAACAAGGTGGGAGGAGTCATTTGGTGAGTTTGGAGTGAAATCCAATCCCTAGAACTAAGAAAAACACCAACCACTCCATGTAAGGAACGAACTAGGTGCGAACTTGAATTGTCCAATTTCTTACCCCTATTGATTCGGATCGATTCCAAAACTTGGTCAACATCATAATAAGGTGGAAGGAGTCATTTGGTGAGTTTGGAGTGTAATCCAATCGCTAGAACTATTGAAAACACCAACCACTCCATGTAAGGAACGAACTGGGTGCGAACTTGAATTGTCCAATTTCTTACACCTATTGATTTCGGATCGATTCCAAAACTTGGGAAACATCATAATAAGGTGGAAGGAGTCATTTGGTGAGTTTGGAGTGAAATCCAATAGCTAGAACTAAGCAAAACACCAACCACCCCATGTAAGGAACGAACTGGGTACGAACTTGAATTGTCCAATTTCTTACACCTATTGATTTCGGATCGATTCCAAAACTTGGGCAACATCATAATAAGTTGGAAGGAGTCATTCGGTGAGTTTGGAGTGAAATTTAATCGCTAGAACTATTGAAAACACCCACCACTCAATGTAAGGAACGAACAGGGTGCGAACTTGAATTGTCCAATTTTTTACACCTATTGATTTTGGATCGATTCCAAACTTGGGCAACATCATAATAAGGTGGGAGGAGTCATTTGGTGAGTTTGGAGTGAAATCCAATATCTAGAACTAAGCAAAACACCAACCACTCCATGTAAGGAACGAACTGGGTGCGAACTTGAATTGTCCAGTTTCTTACTCCTATTGATTTTGGATCGATTTCCAAAACTTGGGAAACAACATAATAAGGTGGGAGGAGTCATTTGGTGGAATTGGAGTGAAATCCAATCGCTAGAACTATTGAAAACACCAACCACTCCATGTAAGGAACGAACTGGGTGCGAACTTGAATTGTCCAATTCTTACCCCTATTGATTTCGGATCGATTCCAAAACTTGGTCAACATCATAATAAGGTGGAAGGAGTCATTTGGTGAGTTCGGAGTGAAATCCAATAGCTAGAACTAAGCAAAACACCAACACCCCATGTAAGGAACGAACTGGATACGAACTTGAATTGTCCAATTTCTTACACCTATTGATTTCGGATCGATTCCAAAACTTGGGAAACATCATAATAAGGTGGAAGGAGTCATTTGGTGAGTTTGGAGTGAAATCCAATAGCTAGAACTAAGCAAAACACCAACCACCCCATGTAAGGAACGATCTGGATACGAACTTTAATTGTCCAATTTCTTACACCTATTGATTTCGGATCGATTCCAAAACTTGGGCAACATCATAATAAGGTGGGAGGAGTCATTTGGTGGAATTGGAGTGAAATCCAATCGCTAGAACTATTGAAAACACCAACCACTCCATGTAAGGAACGAACTGGGTGCGAACTTGAATTGTCCAATTTCTAACACCTATTGATTTCGGATCGATTCCAAAATTTAGGCAACATCATAATAAGGTGGAAGGAGTCATTTGGTGAGTTTGGAGTGAAATCCAATCGCTAGAACTAAGCAAAACACCAACCACTCCATGTAAGGAACGAACTTGGTGCGAACTTGAATTGTCCAATTTCTAACACCTATTGATTTCGGATCGAATCCAAAACTTGGGCAACCTCGTAATAAGGTGGGAGGAGTCATTTGGTGAGTTTGGAGTGAAATCCAATCGCTAGAACTAAGCAAAACACCAACCACTCAATGTAAGGAACAAACTGGGTGCGAACTTGAATTGTCCAATTCTTACACCTATTGATTTCGGATCGATTCCAAAACTTGGGCAACATGATAATAAGGTGGGAGGAGTTATTTGGTGAGTTTTGAGTGAAATCCAATTGCTAGAACTAAGCAAAACACCAACCAATCCATCTAAGGAACGAACTGGGTGCGAACTTGAATTGTCCAATTTCTTACACCTATTGATTTCGGATCGATTCCAAAATTTAGGCAACATCATAATAAGGTGGAAGGAGTCATTTGGTGAGTTTGGAGTGAAATCCAATCGCTAGAACTAAGCAAAACACCAACCACTCCATGTAAGGAACGAACTTGGTGCGAACTTGAATTGTCCAATTTCTAACACCTATTGATTTCGGATCGAATCCAAAACTTGGGCAACATCATAATAAGGTGGGAGGAGTCATTTGGTGAGTTTGGAGTGAAATCCAATCGCTAGAACTAAGCAAAACACCAACCACTCCATGTAAGGAACAAACTGGGTGCGAACTTGAATTGTCCAATTTCTTACACCTATTGATTTCGGATCGATTCCAAAACTTGGCAACATCATAATAAGGTGGAAGGAGTCATTTGGTGAGTTTGGAATGAAATCCAATCGCTAGAACTAAGCAAAACACCAACCACTCCATGTAAGGAACGAACTGGGGTGCGAACTTGAATTGTCCAATTTCTTACACCTATTGATTTCGGATCGATTCCAAAACTTGGGCAACATGATAATAAGGTGGGAGGAGTTATTTGGTGAGTTTTGAGTGAAATCCAATTGCTAGAACTAAGCAAAACACCAACCACTCCATCTAAGGAACGAACTGGGTGCGAACTTGAATTGTCCAATTTCTTACACCTATTGATTTCGGATCGATTCCAAAACTTGGGCAACATCATAATAAGGTGGAAGGAGTCATTTGGTGAGTTTGGAGTGAAATCCAATCGCTGGAACTATTGAAAACACCAACCACTCCATGTAAGGAACGAAGTGGGTGCGAACTTGAATTGTCCATTTCTTACCCCTATTGATTTCGGATCGATTCCAAAACTTGGGCAACATCATAATAAGGTGGAAGGAGTCATTTGGTGAGTTTGGAGTGAAATCCAATCGCTAGAACTAAGCAAAACACCAACCACTCCATGTAAGGAACGAACCGGGTGCGAACTTGAATTGTCCAATTTCTAACACCTATTGATTTCGGATAGAATCCAAAACTTGGGCAACATCATAATAAGGTGGGAGGAGTCATTTGGTGAGTTTGGAGTGAAATCCAATCGCTAGAACTAAGCAAAACACCAACCACTCCATGTAAGGAACAAACTGGGTGCGAACTTGAATTGTCCAATTTCTAACACCTATTGATTTCGGATCGATTCCAAAACTTGGCAACATCATAATATCGTGGAAGGAGTCATTTGGTGAGTTTGGAATGAAATCCAATCGCTAGAACTAAGCAAAACACCAACCACTCCATGTAAGGAACGAACTGGGTGCGAACTTGAATTGTCCAATTTCTTACACCTATTGATTTCGGATCGATTCCAAAACTTGGGAAACATCATAAAAAGGTGGAAGGAGTCATTTGGTGAATTTGGAGTGAAATCCAATCGCCAGAACTAGGCAAAACACCAACCACTCCATGTAAGGAACGAACTGGGTGCGAACCTGAATTGTCCAATTTCTTACACCTATTGATTTCGGATCGATTCCAAAACTTGGGCAACATGATAATAAGGTGGGAGGAGTTATTTGGTGAGTTTTGAGCGAAATCCAATTGCTAGAACTAAGCAAAACACCAACCACTCCATCTAAGGAACGTACTGGGTGCGAACTTGAATTGTCCAATTTCTTACACCTATTGATTTCGGATCGATTCCAAAACTTGGCAACATCATAATAAGGTGGAAGGAGTCATTTGGTGAGTTTGGAGTGAAATCCAATCGCTAGAACTATTGAAAACACCAACCACTCCATGTAAGGAACGAACTGGGTGCGAACTTGAATTGTCCAATTTCTTACCCTATTGATTTCGGATCGATTCCAAAACTTGGCAACATCATAATAAGGTGGAAGGAGTCATTTGGTGAGTTTGGAAAGAAATCCAATCGCTAGAAACTAAGCAAAACACCAACCACTCCATGTAAGGAACGAACTGGGTGCGAACTTGAATTGTCCAATTTCTTACACCTATTGATTCAGATCGATTCCAAAACTTAGGCAACATCATAATAAGGTGGAAGGAGTCATTTGGTGAGTTTGGAGTGAAATCCAATCGCTAGAACTAAGCAAAACACCAACCACTCCATGTAAGGAACGAACTGGGTGCGAACTTGAATTGTCCAATTTCTTACACCTATTGATTTCGGATCGATTCCAAAACTTGGGCAACATGATAATAAGGTGGGAGGAGTTATTTGGTGAGTTTTGAGTGAAATCCAATTGCTAGAACTAAGCAAAACACCAACCACTCCATCTAAGGAACGAACTTGGTGCGAACTTGAATTGTCCAATTTCTTACACCTATTGATTTCGGATCGATTCCAAAACTTGGGCAACATCATAATAAGGTGGAAGGAGTCATTTGGTGAGTTTGGAGTGAAATCCAATCGCTGGAACTATTGAAAACACCAACCACTCCATGTAAGGAACGAAGTGGGTGCGAACTTGAATTGTCCAATTTCTTACCCCTATTGATTTCGGATCGATTCCAAAACTTGGGCAACATCATAATAAGGTGGGAGGAGTCATTTGGTGAGTTTGGAGTGAAATCCAATCGCTAGAACTAAGCAAAACACCAACCACTCCATGTAAGGAAAAAACTGGGTGCGAACATGAATTGTCCAATTTCTTACACCTATTGATTTCGGATCGATTCTTAAACTTGGGCAACATCATATAAGGTGGGAGGAGTCATTTGGTGAGTTTTGAGTGAAATCCAATTGCTAGAACTAATCAAAACATCAACCACTCCATCTAAGGAACGAACTGGGTGCGAACTTGATATTGTCCAATTTCTTACACCTACTGATTTCGGATCGATTCCAAAACTTGGGCAACATCAAAATAAGGTGGAAGGAGTCATTTGGTGAGTTTGGAGTGAAATCCAATCGCTAGAACTATTGAAAACACCAACCACTCCATGTAAGGAACGAACTGGGTGCGGACTTGAATTGTCCAATTTCTTACCCCTATTGATTTCGGATCGATTCCAAAACTTGGGCAACATCATAATAAGGTGGGAGGAGTCATTTGGTGAGTTTGGAGTGAAATCCAATCGCTAGAACTAAGCAAAACACCAACCACTCCATGCGAGGAACGAACAGGGTGCGAACATGAATTGTCCAATTTCTTACACCTATTGATTTCGGATTGATTCTTAAACTTGGGCAACATCATAATAAGGTGGGAGGAGTCATTTGGTTAGTTTGGAGTGAAATCCAATAGCTAGAACTAAGCAAAACACACCAACCACTCCATGTAAGGAACGAAACTGGGTGCGAACTTGAATTGTCCAATTTCTTACACCTATTGATTTCGGATTGATTCTAAAAATTGGCAACGTCATAATAAGGTGGGAGGAGTCATTTGGTTAGTTTGGAGTGAAATCCAATAGCTAGAACTAAGCAAAACACCAACCACTCCATGTAAGGAACGAACTGGGTTGCGAACTTTGAATTGTCCAATTTCTTACACCTATTGATTCGGATCGATTCCAAACTTGGGCAACATCATAATAAGGTGTGAAGGAGTCATTTGGTGAGTTTGGAGTGAAATCCAATCGCTAGAACTATTGAAAACACCAACCACTCCATGTAAGGAACGAACTGGGTGCGAACTTGAATTGTCCAATTTCTTTCCCCTATTGATTTCGGATCGATTCCAAAACTTGGGCAACTCATAATAAGGTGGGAGGAGTCATTTGGTGAGTTTGAATGAAATCCAATCGCTAGAAACTAAGCAAAATACCAACCACTCCATGTAAGGAACGAACTGGGTGCGAACTTGAATTGTCCAATTTCTTACACCTATTGATTTCGGATCGATTCCACAACTTAGGCACACATCATAATAAGGTGGAAGGAGTCATTGGTGAGTTGGAGTGAAATCCAATCGCTAGAACTATTGAAAACACCAACCACTCCATGTAAGGAACGAACTGGGTGCGAACTTGAATTGTCCAATTTCTTACCCTATTGATTTCGGATCGATTCCAAAACTTGGGCAACATCATAATAAGGTGGAGGAGTCATTTGGTGAGTTTGGAGTGAAATCCAATCGCTAGAACTAAGCAAAACACCAACCACACCATGTAAGGAACGAACTGGGTGCGAACTTGAATTGTCCAATTTCTTACACCTATTGATTTCGGATCGATTCCAAAACTTGGGAACATCTAATAGGTGGAAGGAGTCATTTGGTGAGTTTGGAGTGAAATCCAATGCTAGAACTAAGCAAAACACCAACCACACCATGTAAGGAACGAACTGGGTGCGAACTTGAATTGTCCAATTTCTTACACCTATGATTTCGGATCGATTCCAAACTTGGGCAACATCATAATAAGGTGGAGGAGTCATTTGGTGAGTTTTGGAGTGAAATCCAATCGCTAGAACTAAGCAAAACACCAACCACTCCATGTAAGGAACGAACTGGGTGCGAACTTGAATTGTCCAATTTCTTACCCTATTGATTTCGGATCGATTCCAAAACTTGGGCAACATCATAATAAGGTGGGAGGAGTCATTTGGTGAGTTTGGAGTGAAATCCAATCGCTAGAACTAAGCAAAACACCAACCACTCCATGTAAGGAACGAACTGGGTGCGAACTTGAATGTCCAATTTCTTACCCTATTGATTTCGGATCGATTCCAAAACTTGGGAAACAACATAATAAGGTGGAAGGAGTCATTTGGTGAGTTTTAGTGAAATCCAATCGCTAGAACTATTGAAAACAAAAACCACTCCATGTAAGGAACGAACGGGTGCGAACTTGAATTGTCCAATTTCTTACCCTATTGATTTCGGATCGATTCCAAAACTTGGGCAACATCAATAATAAGGTGGGAAGGTCATTTGGTGAGTTTGAGTGAAATCCAATCGCTAGAACTAATCAAACACACCAACCACTCCATGTAAGGAACGAACTGGGTGCGATTGAATTGTCCAATTTCTTACACCTATTGATTTCGGATCGATTCCAAAACTTGGGCAACATCAAATAAGGTGGAGGAGTCATTTGGTGAGTTTGGAGTGAAATCCAATCGCTAGAACTAAGCAAAACACCAACCACTCCATGTAAGGAACGAACTGGGTGCGAACTTGAATTGTCCAATTTCTTACACCTATTGATTTCGGATCGATTCCAAAACTTGGGCAACATCATAATAAGGTGGGAGGAGTCATTTGGTGAGTTTGGAGTGAAATCCAATCGCTAGAACTAAGCAAAACACCAACCACTCCATGTAAGGAACGAACAGGGTGCGAACTTGAATTGTCCAATTTCTTACACCTATTGATTTCGGATTGATTCTAAACTTGGGCAACATCATAATAAGGTGGGAGGAGTCATTTGGTTAGTTTGGAGTGAAATCCAATAGCTAGAACTAAGCAAAACACCAACCACTCCATGTAAGGAACGAACTGGGTGCGAACTTGAATTGTCCAATTTCTTACACCTATTGATTTCGGATCGATTCCAAAACTTGGGCAAATCATAATAAGGTGGAAGGAGTCATTTGGTGAGTTTGGAGTGAAATCCAATCGCTAGAACTAAAGCAAAACACCAACCACTCCATGTAAGGAACGAACTGGGTGCGAACTTGAATTGTCCAATTTCTTACCCCTATTGATTTCGGGATCAAAACTTGGGAAACAACATAATAAGGTGGAAGGAGTCATTTGGTGAGTTTTTAGGAAATCCAATCGCTAGAAC
>BJCG01002931.1:0-28949 GCA_005406145.1 Prunus yedoensis
CATAAAACAAGGACCAAGAATGGGTGTATACATTATCATTTTTAAATAATTAAAAAACTAAAAATTAAACTTATAAAACAATAAAATTATAAAAAAAACGACAACAAAAACATAAAATATAAAATATGAAATATGAAATATGAAATATGGAACAGTTGTGTGTGAGGTTTACTTTTCTTTTTTTTTTTCTTTTTTTTCTTTTAAGGGAAGCTATTAGACCACATCACCTTAGGTGCATGGGTAATTGCTCTTAGAGCATCCACAATGGGCTCCCTAAATCACCTCCTTAGACAAATTTTAGGGAGGATTTGGAAAAATACAACTCCAATCATGCTCCCTATCCACCTCCTAAAATAGAGACCTCTAGGAGCTCCTAAATCTAAGGAGAGAGAAAGGACTTCTAGTGGCTCCTTATAATTTAATGTTGTTTTATTTAATGAGTATTTCAAACCTTTAATTAATGTTAATTATTTTTTATACTATTTTTAAATAGAGATTGACCAATTAAAAAAGAGTTATAGTATTTATGACTCCCTAACTAAAGAGCATCATTGGAGTTTAAATTTTTTAGAAAGCTCCTAAAATAACTTTTATACGTTTTTAGCTAAAATTTAACTAAAAAATAGAGAGCATGGTTGTGGATGCTCTTAACCACTTAATTACAAGCTTCTTGCTCAATTTATTAATTATTTAGGACATGTGGAAATATTTTAATTTAATTTAAAAAAAAGTAGTATAGTACGTTGGAGAGTTTAAACAACATATCTTATGTATATTGGATGGAACGCCAACTGGCTGGTGTACCGAAAACATGCAAAAATTTCTCCACTTAATAATTAATTCACACAACAAAGTTTTAGCAAGTTAATTAAGTGGGTAGACAACAAAGTTGATATTTCATAGACATTCAGTACAAAGTTGATATTTCATAGACATTCAGTACAAAGTTGATATAAATGCACATGTTATAACATAAGTATATTAGTAACACTACGCGATAAAAAGATAAGTAAACTTAACATAATGCCTAAATAAATGCAACTATTAAATAAAGACATGTGGTTGGAATACTTTTATATCTATAACGTATCTACCATGGAAATTATGTACTTTTATTCTGTCACCCAAACGTGAAAGTATATGTTACTAGTATAAACCTAATCCATGCACCAATCATCCTTTAATTTGATTCTCTCTTTCGTTGTGTTCATTGTTGTCCAAGTCTTGCCTCTGTACAAGGGACTTTCAACTTTTCCATTTTCATTATTTTTGTCCAGAAAAAAAAAAATTATGTATAGAGATATAGTTGGCATGGACTTTGAAAACATGGAATAGAGGCATGCGATGAGAAACTAATGAAATATATATTCAGTGAGGGGTTGCGTACCAGCTGCCATGTGAGACCTGTTTTGGTCACTATTTCACCTCGAAACTCAAATTTCCCCTTCAGTCTCTCCTGTACTTTAGAGAACAACGAGACCTCCTATAATAAATAGCAAAAGGATTATTAAACGAAAATCTATGGAGACTAGTTTAGTTATCAAATCTTAAATAATACGAAAATTGGTCAAGTTAGGGGGCAGAGAAACCTTGGCCTTCAAAGGACTGGTAAGGAACAAGCCGCTCTTTCGCTTCTATATGAGATTATCAGCAAGCAAGTGATCTGCAACTGCAACCAAATGATTGAAGAAAATAAAAGTTGTATGAAACTGTTTCCCTCTTTTCGGCCTCGCCACCCCCAAACAGAAACAAAAACAAACCAAGCGCGAAGAGAGTTGCGGTTGCCATATGCATGCACTGGCATTTATTTATAAAGGCTGGAAGGGATGACGATTATTGACTCAAAATTTGAGCGTCATTTTATTTAATATTTCTAATTAATAAATGTTCTTTCTCTTTCCGAATACTATTATTTTTCTTTAGATGAAAAAACACGTACGATACGAGGTCTCCTCTTGAAGAACGTGCCTCTCTTCACAGTTAACATTGACAGCTATATATATATATATAGGGTTTATTTCTATTGAGGGATCGATCCCTCAAATAATTTTATTTGAGAGACACTCTTTAGGGTCCCTTGTAAATTATTTTTCAACAATCCAAACCGTCTATTTTTCAAGTCGTCAATCATAGATCATTCTTGTAAAAAATAAGGAAAATTGAACAAGTTTCCATATGCAGATTTTTGGGAGGAGTCGAGTGGGCTGCGGAGTGTTGAATGTTAGTCACAGTGCTTTTTCTAGAAGACAACAACGTGCATTTTTTAGAGTTCAAATGCTATAAGTTGAACTTTCAATATATCATGTGCATTTGTAGGGGTGGATAATGGGTTAAGATTATGGTAGCTTAAAGGTTGTGTCTAACTCGATGTATTATCGACGTGACTTGTTTTATCTAACAATTTGCTTGCAACTTGGTGTGCGCATGTTTTCGTCTTCCTGGAAGAATATACAATTCAGTACAGCTAATCCAAATTTGGAATTAGTGACGAAGGTCTTCCTTTTTTTTTTCTTTAAAAAGAAAAATTATCGGCTGGTGGGTGTCTACTACTACTAGGTCTTTCTTTTATTATAAACAAAAGGATTTAAAAAAACACTGAACCAATAAGTTGCCGTGCATATGCATAGCAAAGTTAGGTGGAGTTTGTCTCTTTGAATTCGTTTGTCTTTGACAAACAAGTTGCCATGCACTACGTACTCCTGCTCGATCATGACAACGTAAGCAAAAATGAGACAATAACTTAAGTTCAATGTGCATGGAAGGTCGTAACAAACAGTCAGCCGGCCACATTTGATCATAGTGATGCATATAATCCAACATGCCTTGTCTTACCATGTAATCTTCATACTGCTTTTTCTGCGGGCATTTAGAGGTTACCTTTATCTTGGCTTGAAAATTTAGAAAATCGAAATTGGTTTAACGATCTATTTTCGGTTAAAGCATGATCTATCAAAGAGTTAAAGCAAATAAAAGACATCATAAAAGAGTGGCATAAATAATGTGCAATTGTCATACCCAAAATTTTTTGAGGTTCCGCCTTCCTATATTTATTTATTTTTCCTATTGAAGCTCATTCTCTTTGCAATTTTGAAAGACTCCCAAATTTCAATCCCCATTTCCCTTTGATTAAAAAAAAAAAAAAAAGAACATTGCAAAAGGATGACCCACAACGAAGCAGGGCCCAAATTCTTGCCCAACGGACAGAACTATGGTCCCAGAGAAAAAGTTGGCCCAAACCTATAGAACTGCCAAACACTTGTTTTTTCAAATTATGGGCCAAAAACTTCAACGTTGCTCAAATCAACGGTCGAGTCATGGATGATAACGAAAACCGAAAAGCACGCTTGCACAACTGGCCCTCTGCCGCGATCAAACTATCTCCATTCTTCACCGCTTGCACACGATGTGCTTCCAAAAAACTTGAAAATGAAGTTCTGTTCTCTGCGTCACCTCCTTGTACTCTTATCCACTGACAGCAACACCTTTGTTTTTTTGTTCTTATAGCTAGTGTAGTGCCCCCAGCTTCCCTCCAAAACCAAGCTTTGGATATCTCGTCCGGGTAATCATTCAGGTACAATTCTTTTCCATTTAAAACTCCATGTATGTATACATATACTTTGCACTTTCAATGCCAACAAACCAATGCCCACAGTAGCCCACATGTTAATATATTATTCGCGCCTATATAATTTTATCAATCTCATGCTCTTTCTCCTCTTGACTTGACGGGAAGTACTAATACCAACATGGGTTGTGGAAAATGTTGAGTCTTTTGGATTTTTCTTGGAAATTTTGCTTGGTTATGCTCCCTTGCTGTCTTCTGCATTCTGGGTTTAGTAAGTTCGGTTAAATTGAATGATGGGAACCAAGAGTTTGGTGGCATTTGTTCTTTTTGCTCTCCTAGTTTTTGAAGGTTATTTCACTGAAAAGGTGCTTTCTGCTACTGTGACATATGACCACAGAGCACTGGTTATTGATGGGAAGCGGCGGATTTTGCAGTCGGGCTCTATCCATTATCCTCGAAGCACTCCAGAGGTGAGTTCTAGAATCTGTTATTCATTTTATTGTAATATGTTAGAGAAAATTTGAAAAGGCTGTCAGAGGACGCATTATAATGACAATGTGGGATTGTGCTTGTTGGGGTACAATGCAGGTGTGGCCGGAAATTATTAAGAAATCCAAGGAAGGGGGACTGGACGTGATAGAGACTTATGTTTTCTGGAACTATCATGAGCCTGTAAAAGGCCAGGTATGAATAACTCTGGCCTTTGATGTAAATTCATTCTAATATGGGCAAACCACTAGCCTCTCAGCAAGCTAGTTGAGTCCTTTAGGAATATTGGCATCTATTTTCCCCTAAATTTGTCATTAATTTTATGTTTTGTTTCATTTCTTATAGTACTACTTTGAAGGCAGGTTCGATTTGGTGAGGTTTGTGAAGACAGTGCAAGAAGCTGGCCTTCTAGTCCATTTGAGGATTGGCCCGTATGCTTGTGCTGAATGGAACTATGGGTTTGTTTCTGTTTCATGCTCTCTTGTGGTGTACATTGCACTGGCATCAGTTTCCTAGTTTTGTGTGTTCCACTCTGTTATAGCTTTTACTGATTCTGCAGATATCATTATCTTATGACAGGGGATTTCCTATTTGGTTACACTTTATTCCCGGAATTCAGTTTCGCACAACAAATGCACCTTTTAAGGTACTTGGTACATTTATTTTTGCCAGTGGAAATGGTTTCTCTTTGGATAAAACAAGACCTCTTACTTTTCCATCTTTATTTGCATTGCTACTGCTTTTGAAAAACTTGTTCAAATGCATTGAATCTTATGGATTGGAAAACTTTATATACTTGTCAAAATGCAGATTGAAATGAAGCAATTTCTTGCAAAAATTGTTGAAATGATGAAGAAGGAGCATCTCTTTGCATCACAAGGAGGCCCAATCATTCTTGCTCAGGTGCTTTCCTTTGACAGTAGGCCATACACTACATGAAACTTATCAGGTCTAACTTATTAATTCTTAATGTGATGGTTTAATTGTACCCCATTTATTTTTTACTTGCCAAGTGAAGCATTGTACCAAGTGCATGACTAGTTTAAGTCATTGGATGCTTATCAAGACGTACACTAAAAAGATGGTTATGCAGATTATGTATCCAAAACGTAGTTGGGGCACTCATGGTGTTTCAATCATGCATGTTGATATAGTAATCTTGCATTTATTCAAGCTTCATAACTTACATTCCAAAAAAGTAGGCTAATAGAAATTACAGTTCTGTTTTGCATGCTCAATTTTCATTCTTATATGTGCTCTGACAGGTTGAAAATGAATATGGAAATATTGACAGTTCATATGGAGTTGGCGGAGAATTATATGTCAAATGGGCTGCAGAAACTGCTGTCAGTCTTAATACATCTGTACCTTGGGTGATGTGTGTGCAAGACGATGCACCGGATCCAATTGTGAGTATTGTACTTGATTTTTCATGAAAAGGTGTTGCCTACACTATTAAGAGTCATCATTACATGAAAGGTCTTCAAGTTTGCCAATCCTTGTACCTTCTAATTGTTATCTTCTCACAGTTTTTCCCACCTTTCCATTGTACCCGTTCTTTCAATATTTCCATTTGAAAGGTTTCATTATTTTTATAATTTACCTGCAGATAAACACATGCAATGGATTTTATTGTGATAGGTTTACCCCAAATTCCCCATCCAAACCCAAGATGTGGACAGAGAATTACAGTGGATGGTAACAATCTAGCTTATTAATTCTAACATATAGGAGACAAGTCCACCTTTGGAGTTCAACTTGGAAATACAGAATGTTGAATATCATCATATGTAATGTGTAGGTTCCTTGGATTTGGCAATCCAATTCCTTTTCGACCTGTTGAGGATCTTGCTTTTGCTGTTGCACGGTTTTTTGAAGCAGGTGGCACTTTTCAAAACTATTATATGGTAAGCTACACAGATTTCTCTTTCTCTAGTTCCAGCCTTGATTGGTAAAGGTTAGCATTTTCACCACCATATGCTTCCATAAACATCATCATAATGTCTTTGTTCTCTGTTATTTCCTTGCAGTATTTTGGGGGGACCAACTTCGGGCGAACAGCTGGAGGCCCTCTGGTTGCAACAAGCTATGATTATGATGCTCCTATAGATGAATACGGTAAATTTATCCAACACTTGGATTTTGAGAAATTAGTGAAACAAATTAATTTTTGTTGTGTGGCTCAGAAATTCAGAATTGTCATTCAAATATCCTGAGGTTGTTTCATCTTGTGAGAACCTTATGCAGGTTTTCTTAGGCAGCCAAAATGGGGCCACCTGCGTGACTTGCACAAGGCGATAAAGCAGTGTGAAGAACATATGATCAGCTCCGATCCAACACAGGTGCAACTTGGTAAAAACTTAGAGGTGTGCAACATATTTCAAGATTCTTCAATAAATTTTCCAGACTTAAATCAATTGTCTTTGATGATCAGTTTTCACCATTATTTTCTCATGCTCATATCTCTTACTCCATCCTCACTTTGGTATTTCCTTTCTTCATCAGGCACATGTCTACTATAAAAGTTCCAATGAGTGTGCAGCCTTTCTTGCTAATTATGGCAGTAGCTTAGATGCAAATGTCACTTTTAATGGAAATATCTATTTCCTTCCAGCTTGGTCCGTGAGCATCCTTCCCGATTGTAAAAATGTTATATTTAATACTGCAAAGGTACATATCCTATTGTAAATTAGTATTTCATTCAAACTGGGTCAATTGGGACTAGCAACTTCTTATAGCACAGAAAGAAAATGTTACAGAATCTCTTGAACCTGTTAGGATTTTGGTAGTTTAGGAAGATGAGAGAGAAGAAGAGAGAAAATAAATAGTTTTTGTAAGGTCTATGCTCATGTCTTTATTAGCTCTTTTGTTTATGATATTTTCCTCACAACAATGTGTCACAATTGAAGGTTGTCTCACAAAGAACTCTTGGAGATTCTTCTTTTTCGGCCACAACCAGTGTAAATGATTTTATATTGGAACCATCTTCATGGAGTTGGTATAAAGAAAGAGTCGGTATTTGGAGCAACAATTCGTTTATGAACTCAGGCTTACTGGAGCAGATAGCTACAACAAAAGATACTAGTGATTATTTATGGTATACAATAAGGTAATAATCCAGTTTTGATAATTTTTACAGTCAATCCAGTGCATTTCTGTGCTCATCAAACGGATATATTAGAAATCCTTAGCATACTTGTATGCTAGTTATTTTTAATCCTATTCAATTTCTAACATCTTCTTGAATGTGCTTCACCATACTGGCAGTATTAATGTGAAAGAAAACATCATACCTGGTCAAGAGAAAGAACTTTTTCTGCATATTGAGAGCCTGGGGCATGCAGCACTTGTTTTCGTAAACAAAAGACTTGTAGGTAGGTACTCTATTGAATGTAGAGAAGTAAAAAACTGATCAGCTAACTCTTGAATCCCTATGTATTCAGAAGTTTAGCCTTTGTGCATCTAAACGAACATTTTATATTGTTATCTTGAAGGATTTGGATACGGTAACCATGAAGATGCAAGCTTCATCCTAGATGAGAAGATTACTCTAAACCACGGAAACAATACCATAGATCTGTTGAGTATGATGATTGGTGTACAGGTACATAATACTGTTTGGTGCTAATTTTCATGTGGATTTTCTTTTAATATTAATTAAAAAAGAGCCATCCACCTTAACATGCTCATGGCCGCTTGATATAATCTCCTTCTGTAATTTTCCAGAACTATGGACCGTGGTTCGATGTTGCAGGAGCAGGAATCTTTTATGTTGCTCTTCATGACTTAAAGAACAACACAAATGATCTTTCTTTTGAAGAATGGACCTACCAGGTTAGAGCATTTTCTTCACAGCGGTGACATTGATTCAAAATTGAAATTGAGTTAGCTGACTGGCGTGATTTATGATTGCTATATTTATATATACACATAAGCACAATTTATAGGCATAATCTTGATCTCACAAGCCC
Source organism: Prunus yedoensis (assembly GCA_005406145.1). Classification (NCBI taxonomy): domain Eukaryota; kingdom Viridiplantae; phylum Streptophyta; class Magnoliopsida; order Rosales; family Rosaceae; genus Prunus; species Prunus yedoensis. Next base: position 8,026 of record BJCG01002931.1, read on the forward strand.
ATATTTGATATATCCTTTCTTAAGGTGGGACTTGAAGGGGAAGACCTTGATTTGGATAACATAAATCTTGCAAACAGTTCACTCTGGACTACAGGAGCAGCTCCACCAGTTAATCAAAGTTTGATATGGTACAAGGTAAGCAGTTTGCATGCTTGGTTCAATGTTTTCTTTTCATTTTGCTTTCTTCGATTGATGTTCTTCTCATCCTCAGGTTGCATTCCTTGCTCCTGAAGGAAAGGGTTCTTTGGCATTAAATCTTGCTAGCATGGGAAAGGGACAAGCATGGGTTAATGGGCAGAGCATAGGGAGATATTGGCCTGCCTACCTCTCACCATCATCTGGTTGCACCAATGGCAGTGATTGTGACTACAGAGGAGCCTACGATGCATCGAAATGTCTAAAGAACTGTGGTCAGCCAGCTCAAACTCTGTAAGAGTGAATGCATTGCTGGTTTTGTTCATTTATGTTGTCCTGCATAGTGATGCACCAAAAGTGATATAATCATATTAAAATCAAATACATTGTATATAATTTTTAGGTACCATATTCCCCGTACATGGGTACATGTTGGAGAGAACCTTCTAGTTCTCCATGAAGAGCTTGGTGGTGACCCCTCTAAGATTTCTTTGAGGACAAAAACTGGCCAAGAGATATGCGCACATGTATCAGAGACTGATCCTCCGCCTGCCAATTCCTGGAAACCAAACTCGGAATTCATATCTCAAAACCCTGAAGTTCAACTGACCTGTGAACGAGGATGGCACATCACTTCAATCAATTTCGCTAGCTTTGGAACTCCTATTGGAAAATGTGGCACATTCGCTTTGGGAGCTTGCAATGCCGACATCTTATCAATTGTTCAGCAGGTAAGAGAAACCTCAGCTTCTTCATATTATAATGTGGAACCAGTAGCCCAGGTTCTGATTCAATTTGGAGTTAGAGGTCCTTAAACTAGAATGTCCTTTAAAAAAAACATGAGGTTTTCTTGTACGATAAGCTGGATTTAATTTCAATGGGCTTGCAGGCTTGCCTTGGCCAAGAAGGATGTTCAATCCCCATCTCCACAGCAACCTTGGGTGATCCTTGTCCAGGAGTGCTAAAAAGTTTAGCTGTTGAAGCTCTTTGCAGTGATTGAAAGTTCCACTTGTTTACACCAAACCAAGAGACTTGAATGGATGGATAGGTTGGCACGATGCACTGTAGTGCTGCTGATGATGTATCTTGTGATCTTTTTGGCCCTTGCGAAGATGTTATTTGACATGGATATTACACTAGGCAAGTGCACAAAAATTATGAATTACTTTACTTGAAAACCCACCATTTTGATTAAGATGAATCAATTTTGCATTAATTCTGGGAACATTTTCACTTTGATAACCATGAAGGCCGATTAAGGGCACATTATTATTGATTAAGATTAATCAATTTTACATGAATTCTGGGAAGGGCACGAAGTGGCAAATTGAAAACTGAATGATCGTTTAGTAATTTATTCTCATAATACAAGAGTACGACAAAAGCATCATCGCCATACCACAAAATATATGCACGCTCAGCATCATCCTAGACCCGACCAACCTCACGAGGTCTGAATTATTCACTTGATTATTACATTTTATTACAGTTAACATTCATATATCATCACGCAACAAGCAGTATCTTTCCAATATGCTGGCTGCTTTCCATGAGCCGGTGAGCTTCTGCTGCCTCAGATAGTGGAAAAGACTTGTAGATCACGGTTTTCACCCTGCCGGCAACAATTGCAGGCCACACATTGTTCTCCACCTCCCTAGCAATTTCCGCTTTGTTTTCTGGACTTCTGTACCGCAAGCCAGCCGCTGCATACACAACCACCATATGACATAAGGATATACCAAACACATTCTTATATCAAACAAAGCGCAACAACTCTTTGCAAAAAGGGAGGGAAAATGATGTCACTAAGGTATGAATCATTGCAAAGGCCAAATCCACCCAACTCCAAAGTTCAAACCTATGGAACTAGAAACCTAGCATAAATTCTACTACCTTGGATGGTGAGACGCCTCGAAAGCACAACACGGAGATCTATTTCTGTAACAGCACCACCCAACATCCCAATGACAAAAAGCCTCCCATCAAAATTTAAGCTGTCAAGGTTCCGCCGAAAGTAGCTTGCCCCAATGCTATCCAAGATAACATCAACACCTGCCATTAGTTATATATCAACATGTTTTTCTTCTCCGATAGTAACTGAAAACAAAAATTAATCCTTATTTCTAAAATCAATGGAGTGTTGTACAAGAGAACAAACCTTTGCCACCTGTTTCTTCCTTTACCCGTGCAACAAAGTCCTCGGTCTTGTAATTGATGCACACATCAGCTCCAAGCTCCTTGCAAACAGCTAACTTTTCCTCACTTCCTGGTGATCAAGATCTATATCGATAATTATGAAGAAATAAAAACTGATTTTTATGCCATAAAAGAATAATTGTGAATTACCTGCTGTGACAAACACCCTTACTCCCTGGTATTTGGCTATCTGAATTGCAAATGTACCAATTCCACTGGAGCCCCCATGAACCTGAAATTTTAGCAGTCATTCAGTGATATATAAAGCTAGCATCAGAGACAAAGAAAGCAATTGACTTTATCAATTATGTTATGCCCAGAGCGTAATTTGTGATAATATACACAAAAAAGTGCAAAAATACCAACCTAAACATATAAATATGGTAGAAAATTTATTTCTGATAACATTTTCCACAAATCTTCATGAAAATAAATCAAAGCACCTGACATTTAGACAACAAAACAAAAAAAGCCACCAAAGCTATTTTGGACCTACAACCATTACAGCATTTTTATTCAATCGATCATATACTAGAATACTATAGTAGGTTCAGAAGTTACCAAAAATGTTTCACCGGCAGATAGCCGACTCATCATAAAAACAGTCGACCAAACAGTGCATGCCACCTCAGGAAAGCTAGCAGCATCCTTCAAAGAAATACCCGGCGGGACGGGAAAAACTTGTCCAGCTGGAACGGCCACCTTCTCAGCATACCCTCCTCCACTAAGAAGAGCACACACCTGCACAACACAAATTGATACAGTTCAAGTATGTGACAGAAACCCTTTGTGGGGAAACAAAGTCTCAAATCCGGTTTCACTGACAGAATGGAACAAAGGGCTGTTGTAAAAAGCAGTGCTTTTACTAGGCTCAACTCATTCCACCGAAAGTTTTTTATAAGCAAACTGGGATATTAATCCATTACCTTTTACTAACCAAGCACGATTGAAGCAAATTCAAACTGTGATTACGCCAATTTAAGATCCTTATATGATTTATTTTTCATTTGGAGCCACGAAAGAGTCCCGTTACACAAGAAACCCTGGTGAACCCATAGTTTCAGCTCATGAAAGTGAATGGGATAATAAAAGCTTTGATTTTAATGGTATATTATACATAAACCACCAACTCCATTTGCAACACTATATTCCCAAATTCCTTTCTTTTCATCTTTGCACACCGAATTGATCATAACACCCATTTCCTTCTACTTTCCACCATTTTCTCACCAAGCAAACACAACATAAATAATAAAAAAATAAAAAAATGCAATTTCCGAATTACCCGATCACCGGCTTGCCAGCGTGAGACGTGTTTCCCAACCGCCTCGATGGTTCCAGAACATTCGAGACCCAGGTAGGGGCTGGAACCCGGGGGCGGCGGGTACGCCCCTTTCCTCTGCAACGTGTCGGCTCGGTTCAGCGCCGTGGCCGCGACTTTTATCAGGACTTCATCTTCTTTGAGTTCTGGATCTGCGACGTCTTGTAGCTTGAGGACCTCTGGACCACCTGGAACTGTTATCACTACGGCCTTCATCATCAAAGCTTCAACTTTTGAGCTTTTCCACTGAAGAAGAAGACTGACTTCACTTGCTCGTTCGCAGTAAAAGATAGTAGAGAAATACTAACGGTGAAACAAACGATATGTCGTTGACTTCGTCTCTGGGAGGCCATAAACGACAGGTCGTGTGCATTTATCAAAGAACCCACCAGCCTTTTAGTTACAATTCAAACCGGATGACTTGTTGGGTTTTGGTCTTACATTTTTCAGCAGCCAAAAATTGGGTCGCTAATTTCCTGGCGGAAATTTGAGTGCTTTCTAGCTTAATTTCTGCTGGGAAATTTTACCAGTGTTAATGGCTGGGCCTGGACTATGGTGGACTTGGAGGGTGCTTGGGTTTCTGCTATTGGTGCCAGGAATTCTGGGTTGGGGCAAAGAAGGCCACTTCGCAATTTGCAAGATAGCAGAGGTGAGTCGGCATATTAAGTCATGAGGAATTAGATTTTATTCTTACCAACCCAACATGAAAATGCATAACTAGAAATGATGCAAGCTTGCTGGTATTTGTAAATATTTTGTCTACAAAATTAATTGGTCGATAAAAAAAAAGGCTCTAGTAGAGAAAAGAGTGGATTGATATGAAAATTGGGAGAGCAGCATCGTCTCAATACCATATTGGACTAGTTGCATAATTTAAATGCAACTTATCATTTAAGCATCATTTTGATTCAAAAATGTGTTTAAAGTGCTGATGAAGATAAAGGATGGGGTTTTGTCCATGTCGCCTCATTTTTGTGCTTATATTGTAATTTTGAAGATGGTGGTGAGGTGGGTTCTGAATCTTCAACATTTGTTTGATACAGAGCTTTCTGAGTGAAGATGCTCTGGCTGCAGTAAAAGAATTGCTTCCAGCGTCTGCCACAGGTGATCTTGCTGAAGTTTGTTCCTGGCCTGATGAGATTCGATACCATTTGCGGTGGAGCAGTGCTTTACATTATGTTGACACACCAGATTTTTTGTGTAACTACAAATACTGCAGTGAGTAGCTAGTTTTTCAGTGATTTAGTGGTGCTATCTTGATAGTATTAGGTCTGATCCTTTCTTGACATTAGCCTATGTTATTAATTCAGCAGCTTGTGCCTGCTAGGTCATGCATCTGTTCATGATCTGCAACTGCTCAGTTTAATTCATAGTCTGTTTTGCATAGCTTCTTTCTTTGACTTAATTCTCAAGATGAACGATTGTCTGATAGGAGACTGTCATGACCCTGCTGGACATAAAGATAGATGTGTGACCGGAGCAATTTACAACTATACGATGCAACTCTTTTCAGCTTATCATGACTCCATCTCAGAATCAAAGTGTAAGCACCCATATTTATTGGATGTTGAGGCTTGCCCATTCTAACATATAACTATTCCTAAATATGAATTTCCCTCATTTTTTTTATGACAGACAACTTAACTGAAGCACTTATGTTCTTGGCTCATTTTATTGGGGATGTCCATCAGGTTTTCTTTTCACACTGGTAACTTTAACCGCCTTAAAAAAAGAGTAAACCATGCAGTGGCATCTCAAATTTTCCAGATGAAGTGGTGTAAATTAATGAAAGACACTATCTGAATGGTTTAGACTAGATTAGATTTGTGCATATTTTAAAAGAGAAATTATCACTTTCATTTTCTTTAAGAAATTCATATTTGGTGCTGACAGCCCCTACATGTTGGCTTCACTGGAGATTTAGGCGGGAACACAATAATAGTCCGATGGTATCGCAGGAAGACGAATCTCCACCATGTATGTCTTAATTCCATAGTAAACCCCATCGTCGTGGACTGAAATTAATGATTATATTCTTATCTCCTCTTTATTTCCCACGTTCATCCCCTTCTCTGTTTTTCTGGCTTTGTTTTTTTGACAAGAATGATTTTGCAAAGCAACAGTCAGATGTGAGAGGTTTTGGAATGGGAAAAGATGGCATATTTGTTGTTTGTGTTCAAGCTTTTGACTCTATAAAAATGGTGTTGTTCTAGGTCTGGGATAATATGATCATTGAATCTGCTGTAAAGACATTCTATAGTAAAGATCTTGCAATCATGATAAAGGCCATTGAAAGTAATATTACGGTATGAAGTTCATATTTTATTGTTGTTTGAGTTTGTTATAAGATTTTTTTGTGCTTTTGTCCTCACAAGAGTACACATCCCTGTGCAGCAATGCGATACTCATTTGCTTTTCCATTTATTTGCAGGATGGCTGGTCCAATGATATATCAGAATGGCAGATTTGTGCAAATAATCAGACTGTATGTCCAAATGAGTATGTACATGTTCGTTTTAGTTCCTCCAATGCTTAATACCTCGTGTATGTATGATTTAACTTGTTTTTGGTCATGCAGATATGCTTCTGAAAGCATTAGTTTGGCATGCAAATATGCTTACAGAAATGCCACACCAGGAAGCACGCTGACAGGTATGCAAGGATTTGTTATTCCATTTAAGGTTTTCGTTTTCTCTTTCATATATACCAATAGACAACATAACGGAATTAAAGGTGTGAAAATGTTTGATATCTAGGTCTAACTTAAGAATCATTTTCTTAAAATGAAAACGACATCCCGCCAGGCCATTTGCATTTGTATTGGTTCCCTCTAGCTGACTATTGCAGCAATGACAACCTACCTGCATATTTGCATGTCCTAGAAATATTTATATAATCACATTTCTGATTTTTTTTTTTTTTTCTATCTCTGACTCCATCACATCACATGGACTTGGAACATTTTGTTTTGATGCTAGTATATTCTCATATAGTTTTTGGTTTTATCTTCTTGTTTAGATGATTACTTCCTTTCTCGGCTACCTGTTGTGGAGAAGAGGATAGCTCAAAGTGGGGTCCGCCTGGCTGCTACCCTCAATCGTGTTTTCTCTTCTGAAGCAAAAATTGCTGAAGCATGAAGATAGAGGATAGTGGATAGAGGATAGAGGATAGGGATGCATCTTCGGAAGATCACCTATAGTGGGGCCCACCATTGTTGCTTAAAAGCGTGAAGTTCCCCATACGCGAGACCTCCCTCGTGTATCAAATTAGTGGTGTCTTAATGTATTCCTAATATGTTGATGATGCCCCTAATATGCCAGAATATGCCCAACACCTCATCCCATCTGGCTTGTGTTAAAAGAATCAATCAAAGACTGAATTTTGGTTTGGGGTACTTATAATAGTTGGAAGACCAGACTTGTACTCATTGAATGACTTGTAAATATAAGCAACCAAGTCCCTCTGTTGGGCCTATAAATTATCAGTATTGTGTCATCATCCTTAAAATACTTGGAAGACCAGACTTGTACTCATGGACTAACTTGCAAAATATAAGTAACCAAGCCCCTCTGTTGGGCCTATAAATTATCAGTATTGTGTCATCATCCTTAAAATAGTTGGAAGACCAGACTTGTACTCATTGAATAACTTGAATGACTTGTAAATATAAGCAACCAAGTCCCTCTGTTGGGCCTATAAATTATCAGTATTGTGTCATCATATTGAGGAACAAAGTAGTTGGTTTGTTTTCTCAGCAGATAGAAATTAAGATGGACAGGTATAGATGCTTTGGGGGATTTTCCCTTCATGGGTTTGTTTTGTTGCTAGCGTTTGTTTGCATTATGGTTCCAAGAGCTCGAGGATGGAGCAAGGAGGGTCATATTATGACATGCCGGATTGCACAGGTAAACCCAAATTCCATCACTCTGGGAAGTGGGAAGTGGGAAGTAGGTCCTGTTCTGTTTGAGCAGCATCATGATTGTGGAACTATTGAAATGAATTGCCCAAAATTCCATCTAGTTTAAAATCATGTCCATTAAAAAAATGTAAAAGCAATCACTCCAAGTAGTTTACACGTCTCACCATTTTTCAATCTTCAATTTTTTATTTTTTATTTTTTGGGTTTGATTTGATCATCCAATCCAAGTCAGATTGGTTTTTGAATAAATTGAAACCTTAATGAAAATTCAAATTCGAACCTACACCGTCCTTTGCATGTCCTAGATTTTTGAGTTTCGATAGGATCTCAATCCTTATAAAGATCATTGACTAATTATTGTTAAACTGCAGGCACTTCTAGAGCCTGAAGCAGCAGAAGCCGTTAGAAATTTACTACCTCACGACGTCGATGGCGACTTGTCCGCTCTGTGCGTATGGCCGGACCAAATCAGGCATTGGTACAGATACCGGTGGACTAGCCCACTTCACTTCATTGACACACCTGATGATGCTTGCAACTTTGACTACTCAAGTAAGCTTTATATACCCTGCCTGTTTAGTACTTTTTAATCAATTAGCAGAATTTCAACATTATTAATTGTGCCATGTTAACTTTAATTTGGGATAATAGGGGACTGTCATGATACACATGGCTTGAAGAACATGTGTGTTGCTGGTGCCATCCAAAATTTCACCTCTCAGCTTTCACACTACACAGAAGGAACCTCTGACCGTCGATGTAAGGAACCCCGATTTTATTATATGTGCAGATTGATTCCATTGCTTTAGGTTTTGTCAATGGCTAATTTCTTGCATTGCACGACAATCAACAACAACACCATGGTTTGCCTTCGACTCTTTGCAGATAACATGACTGAGGCCTTGCTTTTCTTGTCACACTTCATGGGAGATATCCATCAGGTATGTGGCCAATTCCACATTTGACATTCTGCTGTAGCTCTCTTTGGATTGAACTTATTAAGGATTTCTTTTTAGTTTTTATATTCTGATCATCTTCTTGTGTATTTTGGCAGCCAATGCACGTTGGATTCACGACAGATGAGGGAGGAAACACAATAGACTTGCGTTGGTTCAGACACAAATCAAATCTCCACCATGTAAGCCCTTTTACTTATAGCTACATAGACCTTTTAAATAGACAGACACGGTTGCCAGAGAAACAAAAAGGGTTTGAGAAGCAAAGCAACATAGTTTGACAGGAAGAGAAAATACTTCTTTTTTTAATGAGTTATGTCGGATTGGATGACTACCAGTCAAAAAACAATGTATGTTGTGTTAACCTTTTCGTTTTGTTTAAAAATTAAGAAAAGAAATTTCTTGTTTCCGCAGGTATGGGATAGGGAGATTCTACTGCAAGCCCTGAAGGACTATTATGACAAGGACATGGAACTCCTCCTACAAGACATACAGGGAAACATCACAGATGTAAGGACCAATGTTTATTAACTTAACTATATGAGATTGAGGGATGCTTGGCAAAATATGAATATGAATATGAATTATTAAATAACTTAAGCTAAATTATATATTAATTCATTGTGTATACTGCGCAAACAGGGAATCTGGTCTGATGATGTTACATCATGGCAACATTGTGATGATCACCATTCATGTGTAAACAAGTAAGCTCTCTCTCTCTCTCTCTCTCTCTCATACGCACATACACACACACACACACACACGTGAACATACATACGGTGCATATGATACCTTTGATATTGTCGATGTTGATATTAGTATTGAATACCTTGTTACGTACGTAGGTATGCTACAGAGAGTATAAACATAGCTTGCAAGTGGGGTTACAAGGATGTTCAGGCGGGTGATACTCTAACAGGTATAATATATACACGGCAAACAGATTTTACTGTCACTTCCAAATTTCAATACGAAATTGGCAGAATATTGAAAAGGCCAAAGTTAAAGACCCAACAGCAAGAACAAACATGATTTTGGAATTTTGATCCAATTTCCTCGTTAATTAATTAATTATATGATTGAATATTTTAGATGATTACTTCCTTCCTCGGCTACCTGTTGTGGAGAAGAGGATTGCTCAAGGTGGAGTTCGCTTAGCTGCCATCCTCAATCGCGTCTTCTCTTCTCAAGAAACACAAGTTGGTGATGAAGCTTCACGTTCATCCACCTAACCTAACTACACAATACAAGCCAATGCCATCATCAACTACAAGTTACACCAAATTCAAGCACGAACCTAAACCCATGCACCAAATTGTGCTTTAGAAAATTGTTATTTCACTTCATTCCTAATTTATAAATTATGTATAGAAATTATTTTATAATTGTAACATCACTTGACCTGTTGGCATAGTAATGTAGTGTTACACATCCCTAATAAAAAAGATAACTTTTTTTTTCCAACCCTGGAAAGTTTGCTCAACTTTTTAATGAAAATTGGTGATGAAGCATCACGTTCACCCACCTAACCTAACTATACAATACAAGCCAATGCCATCATCAACTACAAGTTACACCAAATTCAAGCATGAACCTAAACCCATGCACCAAATTGTGCTTTAGAAAATTGTTATTTCACTTCATTCCTAATTTATAAATTATGTGTAAAATTATTTGTAACTGTAACATCACTTGGTGTGTTGACATAGTAACGTAGTGTTACGAATCCCTAATAAAAAAGATAACATTTTTTTTCCAACCCTTGTAAGTTTGCTCAACTTTTTAATTAAATAACAACTAGCCTCTCCGCGCGCATTTCTGCACCTGCAATAGACTTTTTTTTAAAAAAAATTTATTTTATTTTAGAATTAAAAAAGATAATGGGTAGTTGTGTTCCATAAAAATAAGATCCATTATCTGATTTTTCTTTTAATTTTAATTTTTTTTAATATGAAAAAGTGTGAATTTATCATATTATCCTCATTTAATTAATAATTTCAATTCTTAATGTTTGCACTAACCAATGGCATTTTCTGGTATTTTGAATGTTTTACCATTCTCTGCCTTTTGCTTTATATATATATAGATAAGGGATATTTGTATAAATGTCACATAAATTTATACATCATTTTCAATTTGTCACCTTAAAGAAAAATTTAAGAGAAATATCACCTTAATTTTTCAAATTCCATGATTTGTCATCTGACTTTAATACCATCCAATTTTCCATCAATTTTTAAGGGTATTTTAGTTTTTTCATTTTCAATGGTGTTTTAAAAATAAAAAATCGTTATATAAAAATTTGTATATCTTTTAAACAATTAAAATTGTATTTAAAAATCCCACTTTCCCCCATTCCTTGTGCTCAACCAACCCCGCCCACCTTAAAATCCATTCCCTTTTCCCTCTTCACATCCCCTTCCTCAATTCCCCCTTCCCTCTTCACGTTCCTCCTTCTCTCTCTACCATGGAACACCTACCCTCCACACACAAATTCCCTCAGCCCATTTGCATATTAAAAATTTGTGGAAGGATAGCTACCAAACCAACAATTCAATAAACTACGTAACAGATGGTGTTGAGGCCCAAAAAATCAAGGGTTGGGCCCAAATAAATTCCCGGCCCAGTACGACACTTTATTAAGAAGAAACCCAATTCGGAGCATGCGAAATTCTTCATGTACGCTTGCACGAGCCACGATCACGTGCCATGCCAAATAAATATGCAATTTATCACGCTAATAATTAAAATGAGCCTATAAAAGGCATTGGCTCTACAAGCTCATGCTAATTATTTTGTCAAGCATTATGCCTTTTTTTCAAAGACGACAAAATTCTAGCACGCCAAGCGACATGCCATGCCAAGCAGGAAATCATTATTTCACACATAGCCACGCTACAAGCTTAAGTGGGCCCAAGCCACGCAAATGCCCGGGGCTTACTTGAGTGGGTTGTGGTATGGATGGTAACGAGCTTTCATGAGGCCCATTGATGCGCCAAGAAATGGAAGTTTTGGGCTACTTGGGAGCCCCAAAACTCAAGCCCATTTCTTGAGCCCAAACACATGGGTTAGCATGAGAGAGAGAAGAATGAGGTCCAAAGCCTTAGGAGAACATCCCATAGGCTGCTGTAGCATTTAGGAAAATCCATGATAATTAGGATGCCCAAAAACGCATAAGCCACTTCCAGCAGCTGGACGAAAGCGCACAGGCCGCTGGAAAGGGAGCACCAGTAACCCCAATATTATACACGAAGCCCAGCCCAGCAGCTTGTAGAAAAGCTGTCATCGTGCTTCACCCTTGTTAGGACTCCAAGACGGTCAAATAGGAAGCCATGGTAGGAACCAACAGAAATCCGTGCGTGAAAGACAAATACCCATCGGACAAAGAACTCCTTACATCTCTCTTTTCCTCTGCAAGCTCCATCTTGAAAACCCACAAGGAAAGCAGGTGGCGCCTCACCTTTATGGGGGAGGTCCAGCTGCGTCAAAACCTTGGAACCACAAAGGGCTCCTTACCCATGCTCCTTGGATAGGAAAATTGCATCAAATAGGATCAAGTGGGAAGAAGCAACAAAAAAGGGAGGAGGAGGTTAGATAAAATTAGGGTTCTTTGTGGCTATAAAAGAGGGCCTTAGCTACCCAGAAAACCAACCCATTCTTCAGAGAGCAAGCTTCCTCTCTCACCTGCAAACCCAATTTCAGAGCTTGACCAAGCTTTGTCAAGCGACCTGGAATTTACTCAAGCCACCCAATCCTCTTCCTCCGTAGTCTTCTTCTTTTCCTGAGATAGAAAACCTTCCTAATCTTCCTCTGCCTCAGTCTTAATTTCTGTCCTCTGTAAGAAACTCATGCTTTTCTCTCTCTCAAATTGCTAAACTTGTGAAAGCTTAGCTCCCATGCCACAAGCTCCTCATGCCAAGCCATTCCATTGCTAATTTGTCACGTTTATTTGGTTTATTGGTGAAGGGAACCAAGGTGTTTTCAAAGGGTTTTAACAAACCCTTTCAAAACTCTCTTGGAGCCTGGTCTTCGAACTCAGAAACAGGGGCAACCTCCTCAGCTCATCCTTTACAGCAGCCCAAGCCCATTCGTCTGGCTGCTGGAAGAAAAAGACCCCAACAGATGGTAACTAAGCAAACTTTAGATCCTTCAACAGAAACACAGTGGCATAAGTTAATGGAACTATGAAGACAAGAAAGGGGTTGGATTTTGGGTGGGAAGTAATAGTTTTAAGTTTTAAATTAGGTATCTAAAAATTTCAGACATGCTCAATGAACACCATAAAAAAATTGGGTTATTCGCAGCAATGGTCCCTCAACTATACCCCAAGTTACAGTTTGGTCACTCAACTCAAATATTAGTTGCAGAGATCACTCAATTAGGTGTTTTGTTGCACCGTTAGTCCTACTGTCAAGTCTGTTACTTTTTCTGTTTAAAATGATGACGTGGCAAGCATCTCTTAGATTATTGATGGGCAAATGTGACTTTTCAATTAAGATTATTTGTAGCAATGATCCCTAAACTATACTCGGAGTTACATTTTGGTCACTCAATTAGGGGTTGTGTTGCACCATTAGTCCCTACCGTTAGAGAGACTTGACAGTAGGACTAACAATGCAACAAAATACCTAATTGAGAGACCCCTACAACTAATATTTGAGTGAGTGACCAAAGTGTAACTTGGGGTATAGTTGAGGGACCATTGTTGCGAATAATCCTAAAAAATTTATACGTGTTTAGAGAGAGAGAGAGAGAGAGAGAGAGAATAATGGGGGAGGGGGGTCCTCTGCGATGTGTTTTGGGGGTGGGCCAGAAAGGGAGATGGGTCTCTTTTTTCTCTTTTTTTTTTCCTTGAAAATGGACATACTAAGTCACCCTTAAAAAAGGATGGTATTAAAGTCATATGACAAATCATGAATTTTGAATAATTAAGATAAACATTCCTCTTAAATTTTTCTTTAAAATGACAAATTGAAACTGAGGTATAAATTCATATGACATTTCTACAAAAATCCCTATAGATAATGTTCTCAAACTTTGACAGCCAGGTTTTTTATTATATATTTCTTCTTTAATTGAGAACGGACAGTAACTAATAAAAAAACCAAAAACAAAAACAAAATGAAGCTCATATTCATAGGCCCAAATTTTGACCCAAAAAAGTAATGGTTTTGGGCCTTGCCAGCCATTTGACACCCCATTTGACACCACAAAAAAGGAAAGAGGAAAGAGGAAAGAAACAATCAAAGGACGACCCCGATATCGTGGAAGACAAGACAATTCACACGCCAACCTCAAACTTTGTCTGACCGTGTCTTTTGTCTTTACCACTGACTAAGTGCTAGGGTTTAGGGTTTATAGGATCTGATGGTTCATGGGAGTCTGACCAACTGAAGGAGGACCTCCATTAGTCCAAAACCTTGACCAAACACAACGACACCAAACTGCACCATAACACGTTCGTCGTACGAAACCAAACTACACACAATAGCACTCTTTCATCTACCCCCTGTCTCCGTAATTTTGTGTATCTACCTCCTTCCTCGAACCAACATTGAGACCCTTTATTTATTTTTCCAGTCTTTTGATGTTTACTATTTTATAATATGTACCTCTGAAATCTCAACAAACTTCCTTGTACCCCAAGTCGGCGCCTTTGTAACTCCCTCTGGCCTCCATTTGTTCGCTTCTCATATTTATTTTATAGATCGCCATTTAGATTTTGTGATAATTCATCAACAACAGACATGGAAACCCTTTCGCTTTTGTCCTAAGAAGTTGCTCCAACAATCTTGGATCATATACCACATACGCACGGCCTCTGTGTTCTAAAGCAAAAAACTTTCACTGATTCATCGCTCCAATACAGTAATGTTCTTCAACCTTATGCTTCATAAAGATCACTGCTTTCAAAGATTTCGTATTTGCTGTGTTTCCCAATCCTCTTGGCTGTAGTTTTGTTCTTTTTTTCTAATGTATGAACTTCTTTTTTTCGTTTCTTTGTTTGTTTTTTTTTGGGATCTGCTTATTAAAATGCTGATGAGTTAGTATTACATTTGAGTTTGATTTTTGAACTTGAAAGTTTTTATTTTTCGCCTTTTGGGTCTAATTTTGGGTGCCTATTCATGCTGATCTTCGCATATAAAACAGAGCCGTTCTGTTTACGAGTAGCTTTGTTGCTTGCTGCCATCCAGTATGTTTACCTAAATTATTCAATCGAAAAAGTTCATGAATAGGTTGGGATTGTCGCTAAAGAAATATTGGCAGAATTGAGCGGTTCTTTTAACATGGAAGAGTTATCTGGGTTGGATGTGCCAGTTACTTATTAAATGTTAATTTGTGCAGGCAATGCATAAGTAATAAGCTGCTGTTCTTTATGTTTTTATTTGGCTCCTAAATTTACAAGAGCTTTCTCTTTGTTTCTGCCATCAGCTGATTAGCAAAGCTAAGCTGTTTTTTGTTTTCTAGTCAACTAGTATCTTGGACACTATCGTTGTCATGTGTCAATAATCTTACTTTGCTTTGATTGGAGTGTAGCTCTAATTGTCCTACCTATTGCCATCACCTCTCCACCGGTTTGGAGTGGTCAATTCAGCTGCCTATAAATATTTCTGTCTTCAATTGTTTCTCCTACAGTGGTAGCAAGTTTCATAGCTCACTTCCTCCACCTTCCTTGGTTCAATTTCAACAGGTTGATCAAGCACCAATTTGGTTCTCTTTAGAGGATTCAAAGGGTACTTTGTGTCTGGCTTCAGGGACTGGTACTCGATCCCAGCATGGCATTAGAAAGGATTGCTAGGACTGCTAGAAATGGCTTCAGAAGGTCGCCATCAGGAGCATCCGCCCGCACGAGTGAGAAGGATATGTTATGTGATGGAGCATCCACACGCAAATATTGTTCCTTACCTTCACTCGAAACTGACACTAGAAATAGAAACTTTTTGTACCTTTCCAGCATTTCAAAGGTGAATCACAATAGTTTTTGGAGCAGAGGAATAAGGACAACTCCAACTTATCAATTTCCTTCTGCAGAAAGGATTGTTGAGGAGTCTGATTCTGAGTACAACAATCCCAAGTATCCGGGACTAGAAGCAACCAAGCCAGGTGAAAAGCCAAGAGTGGTTGTCCTTGGTACTGGCTGGGCGGCCTGTCGATTCCTTAAGGGACTAGACACCAAGATCTATGATGTTGTTTGCATATCACCAAGGAATCACATGGTCTTCACTCCTTTGCTTGCTTCAACTTGCGTTGGTACCCTGGAATTCCGTTCAGTCGCTGAACCTGTTACTCGTATACAATCTGCGTTGGCAACAGGTCCCAATTCTTTCTTTTATATGGCTTCCTGCGTTGGTGTTGACACAAACAAACATGAGGTAACTAAAGCCTCTCTAACAATTTCTTTTCCTTCTTTTTCTGTTCAACATAAATTTTATCAAATATTTTCGTTGAAGGGTAATATATGCAATGCCATAGCATGTGATGCAAGATCAGTTCCTAACTAAATTCATTAAGATGATATTGGTAGGGTACTGCAATAACGTACCATTTTGAAGTCAAAGCAACAGAAGAGTTAATCTTCTTCTTTCGTATTAGGTGTACTGTGAGACGATTAGCAAGGGTGGCTTGCCTCATGAACCTTACAGATTCAAAGTTGCCTATGACAAGCTCGTCATAGCTGCTGGAGCTGAGCCCCTGACATTTGGTATCAAGGGTGTGAAGGAACATGCATTTTTTCTCCGTGAAGTGAATCATGCCCAGGAGATTAGGAAGAAGCTTCTCTTGAACCTGATGCTCTCTGAACATCCAGGTGAGTGTTATATGTCTCTCAGAGGATTATAGATATTTGAAAACTTTGTTTTGCTCTCTGAAGGATGAGTTCAAGACAATTGCCAAGAATTGGAATTCCTCTCTCAAACATCTTATGCATTTTAATTTGCAGGCATACCAGAGGAAGAAAGGAAACGCCTCCTACATTGTGTTGTTATTGGAGGTGGCCCTACAGGGGTAGAGTTCAGTGGCGAGCTGAGTGATTTTATCATGAAAGATGTCCGTGAACGGTATTCTCATGTTAAGGATTACGTCAAAGTCACTCTCATTGAGGTACTCATTTGTAATTGTCTTCTATATTTATGCATTGGATTTCTGTGGAGATGAACACTATGAAACCAATCATTGTTTTTTTCTGTATTATTTTTAACAGGCAAATGAGATTTTGTCATCCTTCGATGTTGGGTTAAGGCGATATGCAACAAATCACTTAACCAAGGTAAGTTGATTTGCCTTGTAACATTCTGGAGGCTATTTCTTGTCAGTTCTTAAGATTAATTTGAAATGTAAACTTTTGCATCAGTGTGGTGTTCGCCTTATGAGAGGTGTTGTGAAAGAAGTGCATCCGAAGAAGATAGTTCTCAACGATGGCACTGATGTTCCATATGGCCTTTTGGTCTGGTCTACAGGCGTTGGTCCCTCAGAGTTTGTGAAATCACTTGATCTTCCCAAGTCCCCAGGCGGAAGGTAAATGCACCCGCATTTCTTTGGTTGATTTCTTCCTTCTGTTCAATGTATTAAGAACCTAAAATCAGCTCTTTGGAGTAATACAGGATTGGTGTGGACGGGTGGCTGCGGGTTCCTTCCGTGCAAGATGTGTTTGCACTTGGAGATTGCGCTGGTTTTCTTGAGCAGACAGGGAGGCCAGTTCTTCCAGCTTTAGCTCAGGTTTTTGTTCTCTAAACTATACATTGCTGTCAAGCCTGTCATATGTCATGCATTCCCTTGTTTCTTAAACTAACTCATTCGACGATGTTTCAAATAGGTGGCAGAAAGGGAGGGAAAATATCTGGTCGAGTTGTTTAACAAGATTGGGGCTCAGAATGCAGGCAAAGCCTTGAGCTTAAAAGACATCCCTCTAGGAGAACCTTTTGTGTACAAGCACCTTGGAAGCATGGCAACAGTTGGACGATATAAGGCACTGGTCGATTTACGCCAGTCGAAGGTAGGTGCTTTTTAACCTTTTATCATAAAGGCAATTGTGATTTACAATCAAAGCATTTGCCTTAATCTCCTGAGCATGTTTTTGGCAGGATGCAAAAGGCATATCGCTTGCCGGATTCTTGAGCTGGTTCATTTGGCGTTCCGCTTATCTGACGCGAGTCGTCAGCTGGAGGAACAGGTTTTATGTTGCAGTAAACTGGGCTACCACGATTGTCTTTGGCAGAGACAACTCAAGAATAGGTTGATATCATTTGTACAACACAACACTGCCATTTGCCATATTATGTATGGTTACATATGTTAAAGATGCTTAAGACCTTGAGCTGGATTTAGTCTCTGCGTTTCTCTCAATTTGTTGAGTTGGGTTCAAATTTTGGTTCAATTTAAAGATGATCTTTGCTAACTGGAGTCTGTTCTGAAACCGTTGTCTTTGATATTCAAAGTATAGGCTGAAATCCAAGACACACGCTCAAGAAGCAAAACAGCAATTGGCGATAGACAGAAATAAGAAAAAGGACCCAAGAGTAAAAACAAAGCATATTCCACTGTTATAATCTTTAAACTACAAAATTTGTACAGCCTTTGTTGCCAAAAAAACCAAAAAACCAAGACAAGAGCTTTAAATTTGTACCCTTCCCTTCCTCTCACTCATCAAAATCTTTAATTTCACCGAAAACTGGATTCAGAACATCATCAGCAGCTAAGAGAAGTGATGAGCATCACCACCGCGGCGGCGGCTACTGGCAGAGAATATGGAAGAGAAAGAGTGGAGCAGAACCCCAACAATAGCCACCTTGACCTGGCCCCTCTTTGGGATAAGACGGCCAGAATTAAATCTCTGAGAGAAATTCCCACCGTTGATCATAGCAGACCTTGCACCTTCCATCTCTTGTTTGCTTCTGATTATCTTACGGGGATGAAAAGGGTCAGTCTTTCTCAAATCAAGACAGAAGAAATGGCTATGGAATCTTGAAAGCTTGAAACTTTTGCGCTGTGAGTATGTTTTGTGATTTGGGTCCTCTTGCTTGTGTGGTTTATATAGCACTGGCAAAGAAGGCTCTCAATTTTTTTTAAATTTAAAATATTTTTGGGTTGGTGCACTAGATACGGATGCTGCATAATCATATGATAATGTTTGCTGGTAGAATTTGACTGTACGACTTTGATGAAAGACACTTTTGACCTCCCTAGCTGCGTTCATACTTCACCTTCAGTGGTTTCTTGTGTCGGTTTTCCATTAAAAAAGCTTAGAGCTTCTTGAATTCATAACCCAAAGGGCTTATCTTCTCGACGACTTGACCTTGAAAAGTCAGTCTCATTTCATTCTCACAACAAGAATCACAACTTGAATTTCTTTTCTTTTTTTTATAATATAATTTATTCAATTTCACACCATCAACCTCACTGCTAGTAAAAGATTAAACAACGTTTGCATAAAACTCACGTGGCCATTTGATTCCCATCATCAAAATATTGACTGAAAAAGCATATGCCCCGACCCACGGCACCTTTTGTCTGTAGCTCTTCTTTTTCTCAAGAGCCAAATAAGTGGGCCGCTCGCATGCTACCTAACGCCAAACCTTTTTCTATTTTTCGGTTCAACTGCTAATTTAAATATGGGATTATGTTATTTTCGTTCACTGAATCTGATAGTGGGAAGAAGGACCTTGGTTCATTGTATTTCATCTAACCTACACTCACTACCAGACAGCGGACACAAATATATTTTAAAAGGTTTGCTATCTCCGGATAATCACAGATTATCACATGTGGTATATTGTGATTGACCGAAAATAGCAAAATAGTGTTTCACACGCTTGTCTCTCCTGCTTAAACTAATCTCCAGTCAAAACCTGATATGCTGAACAATTAAAGGAATTAATCTGTGGGATTATAAAAGTACTTTGACCTTGCCAGCTGTTGAGTTCTCTGGGCAGAAAAAAGAAACCAGTAAATATGAACACGACAACTTCTTCTTTGTTTTTGTTTTAATGCAACATGACAATTAGTATACCTAAAGTATGGTTTAAGTGAATCAAAGGTAAAGCTTCAAACTAGGACCAAGTTATGAATTCTTGGTTTTTGTTTCAACTATATAAAATTATGGTCCACAAAAATCACATGGCCATTTTGTTCCCACTGAGAAATTGAAAGTCATTCTCTTTACCATGGACCCAAGTGACTGTTAAGTTGCGGGTCTCCTCATGCAGGGCTTGTCCTTGAGTATTAATTTGAAACTTTGTTTAGGAAGATCTTTATTTGAAACTTTGTTTCCAAAACGATAAGACTAGGAAGGAGATGTTGGAATATTAATTAGTATAATAACCCAAATTAGTACCCTACACTGGATCTTATAATAATTAGTTACGTCAGATTGTGTTTTACATAGGCATGGATTCGATCTAGGCAGTGGGATTGTTATATTGGAGTTGATTGATTGTTGTTTTTCTTTTTGTTTTATAATAAGGTTGATTGATTAGTGCACAAATACATGCGCTGGATTCAAATATGAAAATATGAAGATAAGCATGAAAGCTACGTTTCATCAACATGTGAATCTAAATCATGATCACGATAATTCTCATTTAAAGCGCTTAAATCATTTTACCGCAAAACACAAATAGTCTCCCAAATGGCTGGTATGATCGGTTTTTCTTCTGTGATTTTGACGCACCCTAGTTTCGATGGTGAAGCTTCAATTCAGCATTACCACTGTACTGATCGAATCAAATCCCATGCTTATGTTACTTGTGGTAATGTTCCACTTATGTAGGTGCGTAGGCACTTACGTATCATAATCAAGATTCAAGGCCAAAAGAGGTGGAATTATACACTATTTGACTAGGCTATATCTGTTCAAATTATATTCTTTAAAGCGATTGTTGCTTGTGGTGTTCCAATTTTTGAAGAACTTTTTTTATTGAGAGGGGCTATAAAATAGACTACACAGATGCTAGGATTTGAATTCAAAATCTTATTTGAGGAAACAATTGTTTCAAATCACTAAACAAACTAGTGGGTCATTTTATGTTGTATTCCAATTTTAGTCTCAAATTCCCGACTTCTTTTTCCAGGGGTTTAAGATTTAATACCAGCCAAATTTTTGAACATATACCTATCTGGGTACCAAATAAATAAATAAATAATATTGTATCAATATCAAATGAAATGATTGAACAAATTCTCATTTCAATATATATTTGAAGCAAATTCTACAATGTACAAACATTAAAATCCATTACATGCTCAGAACTTCATGCCTAATCTCTCTCTGAGTTTCGTCTAAGTCTTAGTAACTCTAGGAGTGGTTCCTTGACTGTTTGCGCATTGATGGACGGCGGTGAGGACCAAAGATGGAAGCCACAGAATTGGCTAATCCCACCACAATTCCCATCTTCACCTG
>BJCG01002932.1:0-28009 GCA_005406145.1 Prunus yedoensis
TCCGAAATTTCCCACCTTTCCAACTTGGTTTCACTCAATCTCTCCAAGTTGCTGTGACACCAGATACTCTTAGCTTGAACAGAATTGGTTCAAAACCTAACCAATCTTAGGGAGCTTGATCTGATTGAAGTTGATATGTCATCAGTTCTACCTGATTCCTTCAAGAATTTATCTTCTTCTCTGACAACTCTTGAACTTTCCTGGTGCAACTTGCAAGGAAAATTCCCAGAAAGCATTTTCCATTGACCAAATCTTCAACTAGTAGATTTAAGCAATAACTATAACCTCACAGTTTATTTTCCCAAGCCTAACTGGAGCAGTTCCCTCGAGGTGCTGGATCTCTCTCATACTAGAATTTCAATAGATTGGCGTAATCTGACAAGAAATTTCAAGTCTTTGAGAGATTTGCATCTCAGCAATTGCCGTTTTGAAGGATCATCTCTTGCATTTCTTGGTAACCTCACACAAATCATGTTGTGGACCTCTCGTCTAACGGTTTTGGTGGCCAAATCCCATGGTCGTTCTTTTTAAACCTGATAGCCCTCGTTGAGTTGGATCTTAGTGGCAACAATTATGTCGGTCAATTTCCAGAAGTTGATAGCAACTCAACAGGGATCGCTTCTTTATATGATTTTTCAAAACAACAACTGGTGGGTCCTATTCCTCGACACTTAACCAAGCTCTATTTACAAGGGAACCAACTCAACGAAACAATACCATCTTGGTTAGGTAGTTTGCCATTATTGGAGGAGTTAGACCTCACAAGTAACCAACTCAGCGGTAATATCATTGAGTTCCAATCTCGTTCTTTGAAAAGCCTTTATTTAAGTGATAACAAGCTGCATGGCCAAATTCCGAGATCAATCTATGAACTCGTGAACCTTAGATGGCTTGATCTAGCATCCAATTATTTGGGTGGAAATTTGGAGTTTGAAAAGTTTTCCAAACTCCAAAATCTCTGGGTGCTTAATATTTCCTTTAATCATCTATCCTTGAGTTTCAACCATTTGAGTAACAACAGCTGGCCTCAACTTGAGTTACTACATTTGTCGTCTTGTAACATAACTGAGTTCCCATACTTTCTAAGAGCCTCACAAAATTTGCACATATTACACCTTTCCACAACCGAATCCAAGCCGACATTCCCAAATGGTTGTTGGATTGGGGGAAAGATTCATTGAGGGTCTTTGGATCTTTCTCACAACTCTTTGACTGGCACTGTAGGACAGCTTCGGTGGAAAGAACTCCATTATCTTGACCTTCGCAACAATTCTCTCCAAGGAGAGCTTCCAGTTCCATCACCTTCCACATCTTACTTTTTCATATCAAATAATCAATTCACTGGAGAGATGCCTCCAACGATCTGCAACATGAGTAGCCTTCAAATCCTTGATTTGTCTAATAATAAATTGAGTGGCAAAATTCATCAATGCATAGGGAATTTCAGTCAGAGCCTCTCTGTTTTGGATCTACGGAATAATAAATTTCATGGCGTGATTCCTGGGACATTTTCTAAGGGAAACGTTTTGAGAAATCTTGATCTTAACGGAAATCAGTTGGAAGGGTCGTTGCCGCAAACTTTGCTCACATGTAGAGAGATGGAAGTTCTAGACCTTGGAAACAACAAAATTCATGATACATTCCCAAATTGGCTGGAATCTCTTTCGAAGTTGCAGGTTCTTATCTTGAGGTCTAACAAATTCTATGGTGAAATAGGCATTCCGAAAACTAAGTTTCCATTCCAAAAATTGCGTATCATGGACCTCTCCTACAATTGGTTTAGCGGTCCTCTTGCCTACAAAATATTTTGAACATTTGACGGCCATGATAAACTTGAAAGAACAAGGACTGAAATATATGGGAGAGGGCTACTATCAGGATACTGTGGTGGTGACAATTAAAGGCATTGAATTTGAAATGGTGAAGATCCTGACGTTGTTCACAACTATTGATTTCTCAAATAACAGTTTCAAAGGAGAGATTCCAAATGTAATCGGTAAGCTTAAGTCATTGAAGGGGCTTAACTTTTCTCATAATGAGATTACAGGTACAATTCCACCCTCGTTGGCTGTTTGAGCAATCTTGAATGGTTAGATCTCTCTTCAAACATGCTTGTTGGTGAGATTCCGATGCAATTGACAAGTTTGACATATCTTGAAAAGTTTAGCGTTTCAGAGAACCAACTTGTCGGACCCATACCTCATGGCAAGCAATTTGATACATTTGAAATTGTTTCATACATTGGGAATGTAGGATTGTGTGGATTTCCAGTTGTAAATACATGCAGTCCACATCAATCATCGCCATCATCATTCCAACAAGATGGTGATTTGAAGCATGAGAATGGATTTGATTGGAAGGTAGTGTTAATGGGGTATGCATCTGGGGTGGTAATTGGAATATCTGTGGGATATCTTGTACTCTCTAATGGAACACCAGATTGGCTTGTTAAAGTGGTAGGAAGAAAGCAATGTTGTAGAATAGTGAAAATCACACAGCGACGTGCTTGAAGAAACCATTCCAAAAGTTTATGTATTTTCATATTGTATATCATTTCTTATGAATATTATATTATGTCAAAGTGCCAATAAATATGCATGAATTCGAAAAGAGGATCCTCTTTATTTTTGTTAAAGTAGAGTAATTGCTCATGTATATTGTAATTTGCCAAACACAACTGACAAATCAATTCTATCTATTTGCCTCAACTATGTTATGTACTCCTATAAATCTTCTCATTTCAAAAAAATACAAGGAAATGAAAAAAATTAAATCACTAAATAGCATGCTTAATTAAGTAGTATTTGCCCACAAAATTGAGGGTACACCACGAATCAACTTAAAAATTGACTATGACCATATAATTGACAATTGGTTAATCAAGTCTGGTTGAGGAGTGTACGTGGCTTGCCCTTTGGGAGTGCAAATTCAGCTGCAAGTTCTGGCGGTGTGCATCTTTCTCAGGTCGTTTGGATAAGGTGCGATGTTTTTTTTCTGATTTTTTAAGCGGGCAATGAAAAACAAAAAACGAAAGTTTTGATACCTCTTAAAAAATCCAAACAATTTTTTTCTCCTTATCCAAACTTTTTTGCATATTTGGTCCGCACAGAATGTGAATCATATTTGGACAAGTTTTGACTAGTAGGAGTTGGAGGTAAAACGTGAAAACCATTTGAACACACAGAATATCAAATCAAAGCCTTGGTTGCAAAATTTTCCAAAAGCTAGCTAAGAAACTCATCACGCAGAAATTATGCCATCACTTCACTCGATCTGATTTTCCATGAAACAAACTCATCACGTACTTGCCATACTAAAAATGGTAACTAGTTACAATAATTTCCTAGCTAGCTAACACTGGGACCTACACCCATGTGACAATATAGATGCTTCACCCTCATTGTCAAAAGATGCTTGCTTGCTGATTTTGCAGGAAACAAACTCAAGTACTTGCCATCTTAGCACTGTGGAACTTGACATTGTGCAGAACATGTGACATTTTTTAACAGTTCAAAAGTTTTAAAAAGAAAAATACAAAAATTAATCCACAATAAGTGATTGTGTGGGTGACATGTTTTGATAGCAAAAAAAAAAAAAGGTTCTCAGTGTTTTACTACATTGCCCAATTTAATCCCTATGTTTTCAATTTAGCCAATTTAGTCCTTGTGTTTACGACTATTAGTTAATCTGATCCATTCTATTAAATTTTAGTTAAATTATTTAAATATTCATTAAAAAAAATTAAGAACTAAACAAAAATAGAAAAATTCTCCTTTCTCAGCCACCACAACCCTTCTCTCTTCCCTCTTTCTCCCCAGCAACAACCCACAACCCTGTCTATCCCTACCCCAACCGCTTTCACCCCACCCAAAGGCCCCAACTCTAATATATCCCACCCCTAATATCTATCTCTCTCTCTCTCACAAAAAAAAGGCCATTACCCGGCCATTAATCCCCGACCAGCTCCCAGCGAGATCTCCCCAACCCAACCATTGCATAGCCATTTGTCCACTACTCCACTTGCTAAGCAGCACTTACCCTCCCTGACTACGCCCATCCTTTTTTTTTTTCAAGTTTTTAAAATAATTTTCTAGTGTTAAGTTATTGATATATTTTTAAATCAATTCAACGGAATGACCAAATTGAATAACGATCCTAAACACAGGGACAAAATTAGCCAATGTAGTAAAACACATGAACCATTTTAGCATCTAAGCCTAGAAACATTGACCATAAGTCCGTAACTCGTTATTTTCATATAATTAAAGTCTTTAATTTACTCAAAACAAATCTCAGTAATAAATCCGTGTAATATGTTACGGATTAACACGAATGCTTACCCTTAATTGGCACTTAATTGCTAAAATTATAGAACTATAAGATTATAATTATCAAAATTGAAATGACATTGAGGGAATTGTTTTGGGGGCAAAAATGAGGGAAAAAGGCACAAGCATTCGCAAATATATATGTGTGATCCACATTGCCTAATGAGTGGGTGAGTGCGTAGATGCAACGTGGCCCAATATGAAGCGGCGGTGACTTTCAATTCAGCCGATACCCTCTCTTTCTCAACTTATCACACGACCAAACATGAAAGCCTCAGTCTCTTCCTTCACACAAATGGCAACTCCAAGTACCTCCAACAACACTTTCTCAGGAAGAAGCCTCAACATCTCAAAGCATGCAAGCTTTACCAGAAAACCATGCAACCAGAACCAGCAGCTAGCTATGAAAAAACCAAGCACAAAAGCTTGGAGGGTTGCAGCAATTCATGATGTTCCGGTTGTAGCGGATCCAACCCCAGTTGCCATCACTTGGCAAATTGTTGTTGGAGCCATAGGTATATTTTCACTCTTAAATTATATAACTACTGTAAATTCTTTCTAAATTATTGAATTTTGAATTTCTTTTTTTTCTTTTTCTTTTTTGTTTTTTGTGCATGCGCAGCTGGAGTTACACCTTTTGTGGTGGCTGGGATTGAATTCAGCAAAAGAATAGTAAGTTTTCCAGAGTTTATAATTAATTCATGTATAATATGGTATTGATGATTATGCATATATATATATATATATATATATATATATATGTATATATATATATTAGATAGCACAGAAAAGATGTGAGGTATGTGGAGGGTCAGGGCTTGTTTTGACCAAAGAAGACTACGTCAAATGTCCTGGATGTGGTATGTGTTCAGATCCTTTGCTTTCAAGGGGCTGAAAAAAATCTGTTTCTCATTATTATTTATAATTTTTCTGGATTGAACCCCTCTGTTTTTTTTTTTTTCAAGTTAATTCGCATTCTTCCTAATTTTTTCCAGGTGGATTTCTCCCTTGGCAATCATGGAAAAGATTCTTTTCTGGCTAAGATAATTTTTTTTTCCTACCCTTGATACATTTTCCATAAGGTTCGAATGGGGACGTTTTATTCAATGTTATGCTTCAACATAAAATTTGTGTTTTTATTTTTCAAGAACATAACAGTTATACTCATCTGTATCAAAAAAATTAAACATTAAATATGTTGGATACCCAAATTGACTGTGGCCATATAAATACAATAAAACAAAAACTGAATATGATCATACAAAAATTCAGAAGGTTCAATTTACGTTTACTGTACTATCAAAAGAATAAAATCTTTGATAGGATTGTATCCTTAAGGGCACTTCGAGCAGAAGGCCTTTTGCCCGGGCAAGATAGGGCCTAGCCCACAATACAGCTCCAGTTCCAAAGGCAAGCCTGGGCATGGTGTGGGACCCATCAACCTGGGCAAGGCCTCAGGAAGAATCAGCCCGTGCTCTTGCATGGCCAAGTGATGTAATGCTGATATCATAATAATGACGTCAGCAATCAATTTAAATAACAAAAAAATTGAAAAAAATTACCAACGAAATCAATTTTTTTTAATAAATACCTAGCCATAATCTTTACTTTTCACACCAAAACTCTAAACAAATTCATCTCCTCATATTTCATGTGAATAGTGGTTGCCCTTGGGTTTGCCATGGCAATGGGTGGAAACACAACAAGTCTTTTGCAAAGGCTGCCACTATTCATGTGAATAGTAACAGCCCATACATTCTCTTGCCCTTTGCCATGGCAAATGGGTGAAAGTGCTCTAAGGAGGTAGAACAATCCACCCAATCTTTAAGTTCTACATCCAACTTACCCACCATTAACAAGGGACGGACCTACCCTTTGGCTAACTTGGGCTATAGCCCAAGGGACTTTGTCTTTTTTTCAGCCTAAACTAATATACCCAAAAGCATAGCCAATGGACAACCATGCACTGCACTCTTTTATTGGTTGTGCGCCATGTGGATACTCCACTATTATGAGCCTATGACTTTCCACACATCCACACTACAAATAACAAAAATATATGATCACTTGTTTTGTTTTGGACTCTTTTTTTTGTTTTTTTTGCAATTTTGCATTATAAATATTAAGATATAAGTCAGGGTCAATTATCTCAACCCTAAACCCTTCACTATTTTTTTTGGGGCACAAAAAGTGGCCAAAGGCCAAACACAAACAACCCCCACTTTTTGGTCGAAAACAACCCCTATTTTCTTTTTTTGGTAGAAAATAACATGTCCTTTACTTCAAGCACTCTTGCACGTAGAAAACAAAAAAGAGATAGGTACTAGATGCATTTTGAGGGGTAAAGCTCATTATTTCCTCTTGATTAGGATATATCTTTGTGATCGATGAAATTCACTCGTATTGTCGAGTTTTCTATCTTCTTAATAGGTTTGTGCATAATGTAAATTTAGCCCACCCTAAACCCCAATTTAAAATCCTGAGTTCGTCTCTGCCATTAACGACATACCTAACATAAAAACACAATCACTATGCCAAAAAAAGGCTTTAGCAATGAATAAAATATGTTGCCTATTACCCATAAATACCGTCGTATTCATGCTTGTTGCCTATTACTATGTAATAGGCATCAGATATTATCCGTGGCCTTTTTATAGTTACAACATCGGATATTTGGTAAAATCCAATGCTTAAATGATTTCCGTGTGCCAAAAAAACGTTGACCTCTAACACCTAATCCTGAAACAGCATCAGTAGTTTCATAAGGGAGGAGGCTAAAGAGGTATTACAACATCAGTAATTTCAAAATGGAGGAGGCTAAAGAGGTATTACAGCATCAGTGGTATCTACTATACTGATGCGTATTATCAATTACAACATCGCAAAAACAAATAGTGCTGTTGCGAATTATGTTCTACGTCACTGCTTTTTCTATTTTGCAGACGTAAAAAGCCTCCAATAGTGCTGGTTGTTA
This sequence comes from Prunus yedoensis, assembly GCA_005406145.1. NCBI lineage: Eukaryota > Viridiplantae > Streptophyta > Magnoliopsida > Rosales > Rosaceae > Prunus > Prunus yedoensis. Next base: position 7,303 of record BJCG01002932.1, read on the forward strand.
TATAAATGATGATGCTACTTCCAGTTTTAGGCATCAGTGATCATAGATGTCTGGTTGAAATTAATGTAACATTAACATGTTTTAGTGCCGTAATTTCTTCTTCAAAGTTAGTAATGATACATGTTTAGGAATTTGGTAGCTGATGAATGGAAGGCACAAGAAACTCTAGCATGTTACTGTGATGGAGAGCATCAAAGAAAATGTGAAAGATTGAGCAAGATTTAAAGAAACTGTGGCCGAGAGGTTGTAGTAGCTAGCTTTATATAGGATTTAATTACTATATTATTTAGATTTTAAAGGATTGTTTTAACTTTTATGTTGATGACTTTAATTATTAACTCCTTTCTTTTCTTTAGCCCTAGAGAAATGTAATGGACTTTCGTAAATGAAAATTTAAAAGAAATTTTTGTTAATGAATTTACTCCTAAGGCCTATCAAACGCTTAAGGGTGGAGACAGAAAGTGAAAAGACAAGCAAAACCGTGAAGAATTAATGAGAGCGTGAAGAAGGGGGCAAAAGTCAAGAACGATTTTGATGGTCAATTTATGAATACTCATTCCCGGCTTCTTCAATACGCAAATTTGAATCATATTTGGACAACTTGATTAGTACATGTTGCTGGACACCCGACTATGTGAAAAGACAAGCAAAACCATGGAGAAGAATTAATGAGAGCGTGAAGAAGGGGGCAAAAGTCATTGGTGACTACTAGTGAAGACAAGAACGATTTTGATGGTCAATTATGAACCCAAATTAGCAAGTCAATGAAAATTAAGGTGCCCATTTTAACACGTACGTACCAAGATGAAAAACGACCAAATATTGAAGACTTGGGGCAAATTTTTTTCCAATTAGATAAATAGACTTTGGCCTTCACCCTCAATAATGTCAATTATCAACAATTCAAATTGGTGTAGCAGCTAAAGGACTAAGGCCTACCAAATGCTAAGGGTAAGGGTAGACAGTGGAAAGACAACCAAAGCCGTATAGAAGCACCTGAGAAGAAAGAACGTATAGAAGGATAAAATAAAATATAGTTCTATTTTACAATTGTTAATTGACGTATATAATAGATGATTCCTAAATTATTTTGTGATTGCACAATTCTTAATAGTGATTAGCATTAGTGTTTTTTGGTAGAAATGTCACCTGAACTTGTACCTCAGTTTCAATTTGTCATCTTAAAGAAAAATTTAAGAGAAATGTCACCTTTATTTTACAAAATCCAATTTTCCATCCATTTTTAAGGGTATTTTAGTCTTTCCATTTTTAAGGAAATAAAAGAGAGAAAAAAGAGACCTCTCTCCCTCTCCCCCTTTCTCCCCTGCCCCAATCCCACGCTAGAGTGATAAGTTAACACTTCATGTGCAAGTAATAACGTTCAAGTTGTTCCACCTTTTCCTATGAAGAAAAGTTAGTACCTTTTTTTTTTTTGGTTTATGAATTTTCTCTTCACAAATTGGACTAAAGGACTAAGGCCTACCAAATGCTTATTTTCATTATTAAGATGCACAAGTCTCCGAATAAATACAAAGCTGTAAATGCCTTTATATCAAGTTAAAGTCGGACAAAATAGTGTCCATTAATTTGTTGATAACGTACTAATATATGGAGAAGAAAGATTCATATTTGGACAACTTCAGGGGCGGAGCCAATTAAGGCCTAGGAGGGTCCAATATTGTCTTAAAACCTATTAAATATTTTTGGAACAACAACCATCAAAGTTTTCTTATATAATTGAACTTATTCTAAAATATTTATGTAGAAAAACAATGGATACTTAAGATTTTAGGTTATTAATCTATTATCTCATAGTTTTATTCTCATGGCACATCCTTGTATGCATTTTTCTTCTCCTCTAAACCATCCTAGTCCAAGTCTGGTGGTGGTATGACTTTTCCATTTATCTTGGCTAATAATGTTGACCCTCCTTGAGAGAATTCCTGGCTACGCCACTGGACAACTTGACTATCAAAATTAACACGCAGAAATGAAATGAGCATAGAAAGACGACCAAATATCAAAGACTTGGTGCAAAGTTTTCCAATTAGCTGAATAGATGCAGGCTTCACGTCAATTTTCAATACCTAAATGAAAGACGCAGCTACCTATCTGACAATAGGAATGCAAATTGCAATTCAACATCTTCAATTATCCATCTCAAGCCTCTGGAAACTTTTCATGCCGTAACAATTAATTTTAATTTTTTTTTCGAATTCATGCCGTAACACTTACAAAGGATATTAATGGCGCTTTGTTATCTAAAGAAGATAAACTACTTGCCAGATTAAATAGCCAAGCACACTTATGAAGGATATTACTTCTTAATTTATATAAACTACAAAAACGCTATTTTATGAGCTCTCTAAAAAATTTCTACTCCAACCATACTCCCTAATTTGGAAAGTCATAAATGCTTTACTTCTTTTTGTCATAAATACTTTATTTCTTTTTAAATTTATTTATTTTTTATTGGCTGATTGAGTTTGCAACTCTTCTTTTATAGATTGATTGGCCATGCCATCCAGTGAATGTTGATAATAGCTGATTCTTATATTATTTTGTGATTACACAATTCTTAATAGTGATTAGCATATTTTTTTCTCAGTTGCTAATTACAATAATACTCGTGTTCTAATTTCTTTTGTTAATGCATTTGATGACTCCGTCAATGTTTTATTAATAAGTTCCATTTCATTTGCTTGAATTTATTGTGAGCAAACATCTCTGCATTTTCAATAAATTTGCTTAAAGTTATTCTTTTGTTGGTTTTAGTAAGAAACAAACCCCGACAAGAATATTCTCTTCTTTATTTGATTTTTCCAAAAACCAACTGTTGGGTCATATTTAGTCAACGGAACAATACCATCTTAATTAGGTAGCTTGCCATCATTGCAGTCTTTAAAACTCAGAAGTAACCAACTTAGCAGAGATATGATTGAATTCCAATCTTGTTGTTTTAAATTGCTCGATTTAAGTTTTAAAACAAGCTACTTGGCCAGATTCCGAGTTCAATCTTTGAAATGGTTAACCTTGAATATCATGATCTATCATCCAATAACTTGACTCACACTGTGAAGTTTGAAAAGTTTTCAAAACTTCGAAGTCTTGAAAATCTTAATCTTTCCTCTAACCATCTATCCTTGAGTTTCAACAATTTCAGTAACAATAGTTGGTCTCAAATTCAGCAACTAGATTTGTCATCTTGCAACATAAAACTTGTACAAGATAAACCTTTCCAACAATCGATTTCAAGGGAACCTTCCCAAATGGTTGTTGGAAGTCGGGAAAGATTTTCAATTAAGTTGCAATATGTTTTTGAATTAATTCAATTTTTATAAATTAATTTTAATTTTTTATTTATTTATAGATTTTCAAAAGAAGGAGAAATGATTGTCATGTTATTTAACGGAAATTTTAACGGTAATGGACTACATTGACTAACAATGCTAAACATATGGATTAAATTGGCCAAATTGAAAACATAGGGACTAAATTGGCCAACATGATAAAACACAAGGACTATTTTAGCATTTAAGCCTAAAAAATTCTATCTTCTTACAATTGAATTTATCAAGAGAATTTTCTATAGTTAAAATGAAGATCACTTTGAGGTCACCATATTGAGACTCACTGTAGACCTTGCCAACTCTTTTCCAAATTCAAATTACATGGTACTTATACAAATTAATTGTTGTATATATTTCTTTAATAATGAACTCCTAATTATACAACCAAAACGTCATTGAAGGGACTTAACTTGTCTCATAATGATCTTACAGGTCCAATTCCACCCTCATATGGGAATTTTAGCAATCTTGAATGGTTAGATCTCTTTTCAAACATGCTTGTTGGTGAGATTCTTAGGCAATTGCAAAGTTGACAACACTCATGAAAAGTTCAACGTTGCGGAAAGGTTCAATGAGGTAATGAAATTAATGTAACATTAACATGTTTTAGTGCCGTAATTGCTTCTTCAAAGTTAGTAATGATAGGAATTTGGTAGCTGATGAATGGAAGGCATAAGAAACTCTAGCATGTTAATGTGAGAGAGTGCATCAAAGAAAATGTGAAAGATTGAGCAAGATTCAAAGAAACTGTGGCCAAGAGGTTGTAGTAGCTAGCTTTACATAGGATTTAATTAATATGTTATTTAGATTTTATCTAAATGATTGTTTTAACTTTTATGTTGATGACTTTATTTATTAACTCTGTTATTTTTTTTAGCCCTAGAGAAAGATAAGCAAAACCATGAAGAATTAATGAGAGCGTTAAGAAGGGGCAAAAATCAAGAACGATTTTGATGGTCAATTTATGAATACTCGTTCCCGGCTTCTTCAATACACAAATTCGAATCATATTTAAACAACTTGATTAGTACAAGAACAATTTTGATGGTCAATTATGAACCTAAATTAGCAAGTCAATGAAAATTAAGGTACCCATTTTAACACGCAGAAATACCTATGTACGTACCACGAAAAAAGACGACCAAATATCAAAGAGTTGGGGCAAATTTTTTCCAATGAGATGAATAGACGTAGGCCTTCACCTTCAATGATGTCAATTATCAACAATTCAAATTTGGTGTAGCAGCTAGCTAACAGTGAGACCTACACCTTTATGACAATGGGACAACCATATCGTTAACTTTACCAATTCAAATTTGGTGTAGCAGCTAGCTAACAGTGAGACCTACACCTTTATGACAATGGGACAACCTTATCGTTAACTTTACCAACACCGGCCACAAATCAAAGACTTAGTGCAAATGTTTTCCAATTACATGAACATATTAAACCAACCACACCCCCCCCAACCAACCCACCCCCCCAAAAAAAAAAAGAAAAAAGCGAGCTGACAATGGTGTAGCAGGCCTTCCCCTCAATGTCAATTATCAGCACTTCAAATTGGTACCTACACCTGTGTGACAATGGGACCAACTATGTGAAGAGGACACCCAATTGTTACACCGGCTAGACTTCTGTTGTTTCCTTAGTCATGTCGTAACACTTACAAGGCACAATGATTATCTATGGAAGGCACAACACGCTCTAGCATGTTAATATGAGAGTGCTAAAAGATTTAGTTGCCATATTTTAGTCTTTTTGAATGCTTTGATAGTTCATGCCTCATGGAAACGACACAAAACCTCTTGCACACTGTTGACCCAAAAAAAAAAAAAAAAAAACCCTCTTTCACACGCTAGAGTGATAAACATTTCATGTGCAAGTCATAACACGCAATGAAATGAGCATAGAAAGACGACCAAATATAAAAGACTTAGTGCAAAATTTTCCAATTAGCTGAATAGACACAGGCTTCACGTCAATTTTCAACACTTGAATGAAAGACGCAGCTACCTACACCTATCTGACAATAGGAATGCAAATTGCAATTCAACATCTTCAATTATCCATCTCAGGCCTCTGGAAACTTTTCATGCCGTAACAATTACTCTTTTTTTGGTCGAATTCATGCCGTAACACTTACCAGGGATATTAATGGTGCTTTGTATATCTAAAGAAGTTAGAGTACGATTCATTAAGCTTCATATAAATATCAACATTTTCTAAGGGTAACATTTTGAGGAATCTTGATCTTAATGGAAATCAATTGGAAGGGTCGTTACCACTATCTTGTGCAATTTGACTTAAATGCTAAAATGATCCATGTGTTTTAGCCCATTGGCCAATTTAGTCCCTGTATTTAGCACCGTTAGCTAATGTAATTCAATCCATTAAACTTCTATTAGAGTATTAATAAAAAAAATATATTTAATTTCAATTTAAAAAATAAATAATTAAGAAATAAAAATAATTAATCTCAACTGCAACAACCTTCTCTCTTCTCTTTTTCCCCAGCAACAACCCACCCCAGCTACTTTCCCCACCCATACCCAAAAGCCCCAAATCCCCAAACCACAGCCACATCCAAACTCTCCCTATCCCACAGTGGATCCCAGTACGATCTTTATATAATTACGTTCCATATGTTTTTTATTACTATATAGGAACTAGCTTTATATAGGATTTAATTACTATATTATTTAGATTTTATCTAAAGGATTATTTAGATTTTAATTACTAAGTTAATTACTATATAATTTATTAACTCCTTTCTTTTCTTTAGCCCTAGAGAAAGATAATGGATTTTCATAAATGAAAATTTAAAAGAAATTTTTGTTTATGAATTTGCTCTGAAAATTCATAAAGAGATTGGACTAAAGGCCTAAGGCCTATCAAATGCTTAAGGGTCGAGACGCAGAAAGTGAAAAGACATTGGTGAGAAGTAGATCAGAGCGTGAAAAAGGGGGCAAAAGCGTGAAGACGAGAGCGATTTTGATGGTCAATTATGAACCAGATTAGCAAATTAGATGAATAACGTATGCCTTCACTCTCAATAATGTCAATTATCAACAATTCAAATTGGTGTCACAGCTAATAATGGGATCTACACCTGTGTGACAATGGGACAACCTTATCGTCAAACTTTACCAACCCCAAAGACGGCCACGTACAAATCAAAGACTTGGTGCAAATTTTTTCCAATTCCATGAACATATTACAATAAAATAAAATAAAAAAAGAATCGAGCTCACATTGGTGTAGAAGGCCTTCACCCTCAATGTCAATTATCAGCACTTCAAATTGGGACCAACTATGTGAAGTGGACACCCATACTTGGTTATCTTTAAAGATGATAAATTACTATTCATTAAGCTTGTTATAAATATCAACATATCCAATATAGAATTGCTCACAACTGTTTTGTCACATAACTGTATACTTTAGATTTATAAAGAAAGATGGGTTGGTTGTCATGGTTGTGCCTCCTCTTCCTGCTCTCTACTACTTGTCAATTGAACTTTACTTGTTCATCATCTAACTCTTCCTCTTCTCTTTCTTCAGGGCATTTATGCCATCCCGAAGAGAGCTCTACTTTGCTTCAATTCAAAAACTCCTTTTCTATTGATACTCTTTACTCCTATTCTAATAAGACAATTTCTTGGCAGAAACGCAAGGATTGCTGCACATGGAGTGCAGTTACTTGTGAAAAGATGACTGGTCATGTGATCGGTCTCAACCTTGGTTATGGTGGGCTTCAAGGCAATATCCATTCCAATAGCAGCTTATTCTCTCTTGGCCATCTCAAGAGGCTAGACCTCTCATATAATAATTTCAGAGGTTCCCCAATTTCGTCCAAATTTGGTGGCTTTGTAAGTATGACTCACCTTGACCTCTATTACTCCAATTTCAGTGGCGCAATCCCTTCTGAAATTTCCCACCTTTCCAACTTGGTTTCACTCTATCTCTCGCACTATTCATTGAGACTAGATACTCTTAATTTTAACATAATTGTTCAAAACCTAACCAATCTTAAGGAGCTTCAACTGTACGGTGTTGACATGTCTTAGTTGTACCTGATTCCTTCAAGAATCTCTCTTCTTCTCTGACAACTCTTGGACTCTTTAATTGCCACTTGCAAGGAAAATTCCCAGAAAGCATTTTCCACCAACCAAATCTTCGACTCGTAGATTTAAGGTATAACTATAACCTCACAGGTTCTCTCCCCAATTCTAACCGGAGCAGTCCACTCGAAACCTTGTATCTCTCTCAAACTAGAATTTCAGTTGATTGGCATCGTTTAACAATAAATTTCAAGTCTTTGAGAACTTTGTATCTCAGCAATTGCAGTTTTGTAGGATCATATCTTGCATTTCTTGGTAACCTCACACAAATCATGCAGTTGGACCTCTCATCTAACAGTTTTGGTGGCCAAATCCCATGGTCATTGTTTTTAAACATTGAGAGCCTCGTTTACTTGAATCTTAATGGCAACAATTATGTCGGTCAGTTTCCAGAAGTTGATAGCAACTCGACATTGATCTCTTCTTTATATGATTTTTCAAAACAACAACTGGTGGGTCCTATTCCTCGACACTTAATCTCTCTTGGTTTATATGGGAACCAACTCAACGGAACAATACCATCTTGGTTAGGTAGTTTGCCATCATTGAAGTATTTAAACCTCGGAAGTAACCAACTCAGCGGTAATTTCATTGAGTTCCAATCTCGTTCTTTGAAAAACCTTTATTTAAGTGATAACAAGCTGCATGGCCTGATTCCGAGATCAATCTTTGAACTTGAGAACCTTCGATATCTTGATCTATCATCCAATAACTTGAGTGGCACTGTGGAGTTTGAAAAGTTTTCAAAACTCCAAAGTCTTTTTTGCTTCATCTTTCCTCTAACCATCTATCCTTGAGTTTCAACCATTTGAGTAACAACAGCTAGCCTCAACTCTCGACCTTGGCTTTGTCGTCTTGCAACATAAGTGAGTTCCCATACTTTCTAAGAGCCTCACCAAACTTGGACACGTTAAACCTTTCATACAACCGAATTCAAGGCGAAGTTCCCAAATGGTTGTGGGATGTCGCAAAAGATTCATTGTATTATTTGGATCTTTCTCACAACTTTTTGACTGGCACTGCACGACACCTTCGATGGAAAAACCTTGGATATCTCAACCTTCACAACAATTCTCTCCAAGGAGAGCTTCCAATTCCATCACCTTCAACATTTTTCTTTTCCATATCAAACAACCAATTGACAGGAAAGATGCCTCCAACCATTTGCAGCTTGACTTCGCTTGAAATCCTTGATTTGTCTAATAATAAATTGAATGGCAAAATTCATCAATGCATAGGGAACTTCAGCCAGAGCCTCTCTGTTTTGGATCTACGGAATAATAAATTTCATGGCTTGATTCCTGGGACATTTTCTAAGGGAAACGTGTTGAGAAATCTTGATCTTAATGGAAATCAGTTGGAAGGGTCGTTGCCGCCAACTTTGCTCACATGTAGAGAGTTGGAAGTTCTAGACCTTGGAAACAACAAAATTCAAGGCACATTCCCAAATTGGCTGGAATCTCTTCCGAAGTTGCAGGTTCTTATCTTGAGGTCTAACAAATTCTATGGTGAAATAGGCATTCCAGAAACTAAGTTTCCATTCCAAAAATTGCGTATCATGGACCTCTCCTACAATCAGTTTAGCGGTCTCTTGCCAACAAAATATTTTGAACATTTGACGGCCTTGACAAACTTGCAAGAACATGAACTGAAATATATGGGAGAGGGCTACTATCAGGATACTGTGGTAGTGACAATTAAAGGCTTCGAAATTGAAATGGTGAAGATTCAAACTTTCTTCACAACTATTGATTTCTCAAACAACACTTTCAGAGGAGAGATTTCAAAAGTAATCGGTAAGCTTAAATTATTGAAGGGGCTTAACTTTTCTCATAATGAGCTTACAGGTACAATTCCACCATCATTTGGTGATATGTGCAATCTTGAATGGTTAGATTTGTCTTCAAACAGACTTGTTGGTGATATTCCGGAGCAATTGGTAAATTTGACATCACTTGAAAAGTTCAACGTTTCAGAAAATCGACTTGTGGGGCCCATACCTCATGGTAAGCAATTTGATACATTTGAAAATGATTCATATAGTGGAAATGTAGGATTGTGTGGAATTCCACTAGTAAAAACATGTGGTCCACATTAATCACCGCCATCATCATTCCAACAAGATAGTGATTTTGAGCACGAGAGTGGATTTGATTGGAAGGTGTTGATGGGGTATGCATTTGGGGTGGTAATTGGAATATCTGTGGGATATCTTGTACTCTCTAACAGAACACTCGATTGGCTTGTGAAAGTGGTCGGCATAAAGTGATGGCGTAGAATTGTGAAAATCACACAACGACGTGCTTGAAGGTTCCATTCCAAAAGTTTTTCTATTTTCATATTGTATATCATTTCTTATGAATATCGTATTATGTCAAAGCACCAATAAATATGCATGAATTCGAAAAGAGGATCCTCTTTACTTTTGTTAAAGTAGAGTAATTGCATGTGCATCTTGTAATTGTCAAACACAACTGACAAATCAATCACGGAATTTGTCTCAACTATGTTATATACTCCTATAAATCTTCTCATTCCAAAAAATACAAAGAAATGAAAAGAATTAAATCACTAAATAGCATGCATAATTAAGTAATGTTTGCCCACAAAATTGAGGGTACAATTCAACTTTTTTTATTTTTGAGAAACAGATCATAACATTGCATTAAGAGATAAGCATAACATCATTAGTGAGAATGGGAGACAACCATTCAGGTCCATCTTCCATCCAAACTATAAGGTCCGAAATAGAAAGTTGAAAACGTGCGAGGCTATAAGCCGCACGATTACAAGTACGAGGTCGAAACTGACCAACACAACTATGAAATGAATGAGCCAAAACCTGAATTTCATTGACCAAAACTCCTTCGTAGCCCAAATCTGCATCACATTGGAAAGCCATCCGTATTGCTGCTTGTGCATCTGACTCTAAGTATATATGTTGCAACCCCAAGTCCTTAGCAAGTTGTAGACCAAATCTGGTTGCGAATAATTCAGTAGCATTGGGCGTAAACATGCCACACACTGGTTTGGCTGCTGCTGCAATCAACTCTCCACGATCATCTCTTATAACAACTCCCAGCCCTCTAACACTATCATTTGTCTTTAAAGCCCCGTCCACATTAATTTTAAAAAACTGAGCAGGAGGCCTCTCCCAATTCACCACCAGGTTACTTCCTTCTTGAGTCGTGCATGCATACGTACAATTCGCATGATAGAATTCTTCTACCATCTCCTGCATGTGTTGGTAACTTTGGAAAGCATTGGGCTTATGGCCTTGAAACAATTGAGCATTTCTTCCATTCCACACATTCCAACAAATATACCCAAAATGCCTAAGTTCCTTATCAGTCAATACAGTCAAGATATAGCGGAATAAATTGAGAAAGCAACCATGATATTTCGAGGTACATGAATCTTGAAGAGCTGAAAATTGCCATACCTCACGGGCTGCAGGACAGTTCCATAAAGCGTGTAAAACTGTTTCCGGTGCTTGGTGACATCAAAAGCAAATAGGGTTAGATACTACTCTCTTCACAGAAAGATTTGCTCGACATGGTAAAATCTCAAGTATACATGTCCATAAAAATACTTTGACTTTAGTAGCCACTTGCAGCCGCCATAACCTCAACCAAATGTTGTCAAAGTTGCTGCTAGACGCCCCCACCTCTCCATCTGCGCGATCTCGAATTGCACAAGCAAGCCAATATCCACTTCGTACTGTGTAGCAACCTTTTTTCTCATAATGCCAGACCAGCCTGTCCTCATTTCGTAATACATATCCCATTGGTATTCTGAGCACTGCATCTGCTTCATGTTTCCAGAAACTAGCATTAACTAGCTCGTGATCCCAATGTCCTGAATCATTGATCAAGTCACAAACTCGGGTGTTTAGGGGCAATCGTGGAGGAGTGGTGATTCTAAAGAGATGAGGTAGTGGCACCCATTTGTCCTCATAAATAGAAATCAGCAATCCATTACCAACGCGTCAATGCAGTCCTGCCATTAATAATTCTCTGCCCCACAACAAGGATCTCCATACAAAAGAAGGATACACCCCGACATCCGCATCCAAAATAGAGCCGCTAGGAAAATAATAAGCCCTGAAGATGCACGCTGTCAAAGAATTCGGGTTCATAAAGACCCTCCAAACTTGTTTAGCTAGGAGAGCTTGGTTTAAATCTTCAATGTTTCAAAAGCCCAATCCGCCCAACTTCTTTGAGCGACGTAAAAATTCCCACCTTCTCCAGTGAATTCCTTGCTCCCCATTACTCTTTCCCCACCAAAACTTTGCAAATATGGAATGAAGCTCTTTGACAACAGACTTAGGCATTCTAAAGCAGCTCATGGAATAAGTACGGACTGCTTGAGCCACAGACTCAATTAGAATTTCCTTACTAGCATTAGATAAAAAAATTTCCTTCCAACCTTGAACCTTCCGCTTGACCCGCTCCTGAACTGTTAGAAATAGAGAACGCCTCTCCTGAACTGTTATATTCTTTGCTGCATCAATAATTTCCATTGTTACATTTGAGCTAAAAGACACCGCAGATTTGTCAAGGTTTATCTTCTGGCCTGAAGCTTTTTCATAGGTAGCAAAAATTCCTTTGACATTTTCAAACACTTCCCTTTTGGCCTCTAGGAAAATCAGGGAGTCATCGGCAAAGAAAAGATGAGACATTGGCGGGGCTTCAGCCGCCACTTTCACTCCTTTGATATGTCCCAATTGCTCAGCTTATTGAATGAGACCAGTAAATCACTCTGCACAAATTAAGAAAAGATACGGGGATAAAGGGCATCCTTGTCGAATACCTCGATGCGGGGTGATATGTCCAAGAGGATTGCCTTGCCATAGGACTGAGAAGGAGACTGTAGTAATGCAATCCATGATACGAGTTACCCAACTTTCTGCAAAGCCAAAACGTTCCATCATTGCCTCCACAAAACACCATTCCACTCTGTCATAAGCTTTCGCCATATCCAATTTTAGAGCCATTTTAACACCGCTCCCACTTCGTGGCCCTTTCATATGGTGAACCACCTCAAAAGCGGACATGACATTATCAATAATATGTCTTCCTGGAACAAAAACGCTCTGTGACTCAGAAATTACCTCCGGTAAGACCATCTTCAATCGATTAGCAAAAGACTTAGCAATCATCTTATAAAGGACTGTACACAAACTTATGGGTCGAAAATCGGTGACTCGAGTAGGTTGGGCTATTTTCGGGATCAATGCAATTAAGGTTTGATTAAAATCTCGCACACTACCTTCCCCATTTAGAATGCGTAGGCATACATCACTGACTGAATCACCGACTATATGCTAGTAGTGTTGGTAAAATAAGGCAGGCATCCCATCAATTCCAGGAGACTTGGTTGGATACATCTTACCAAGGGCTTGCTCCAACTCCAAACGATTAAAAGGACGTAGAAGGATTTCGTTCATATTCGTTGTAAAACAAGGAGTTATAGCTGCCAAAACCCGTTCCATATCTTGACCACCTGTTTGAGAGAAGAGACCATTAAAATAGCTGCAAAACATGGACCCAATATTATCACTATCTGACTGCCACACATTACTATCATTGAAGAGCCGCCCCCGAATGGTATTATTTCGCCCCCTAGATTTAGCCTTTTCATGGAAAAATCTAGTATTTTGGTCGCCTTTTTTAAGCCAAGTGACTCGAGAACGTTGTTGCCACATTGTCTTCTCTACCTCCAGTAAGTCATTTATTTTTCTCTTGACTTCTCGTCTGCGAGACACCCACACTTGTTCAAACTTCCCATTCTGTAATTTGTGCAATTCAGCATGGGCAATTCGCAGTTTCTTTTGAATATTACCAAAGTGTTGGCGATTCCATGAGGTCAAAGAGTCAGCACAGTGAGCAACACTAACCGTAACATTACTGCAGGACCCCCTTGTATCCTTCCATGCCTCCTTAACTACCTCTTCACAACTAGCCTCTTGGACCCACAGTTGTTCAAACTGGAATCTGTGCGTGTTTCTCCTTCCTTGTTGCTGAGTCAGTGTAGTGGATACATTAAGAAGGATAGGTTTGTGATCAGATCCCACAGTGTCTAGATGTTGAATCAGCAAATTAGGAAATCGATTAAGTAGATCTGCATTAGCCAAACCTCTATCCAAACGAACCTTTGTCATGATACTTACATTTCTTCTCCCTACCCACGTGAAGGGGTAGCCCTTAAAAGGAAGAGAAATTAGAGAGCAGTCACATATGGCATTTTTGAATTGTGTCATTTGTCCAATTGGTCTCTTCCTGCAACCCTGTTGTTTTTCTGCTGATAAGACTTCATTAAAATCACCCAATACCAACCACGGTCCATCAACTCCGTGGTGCAGTCTTCGTAGCAACTCCCAAGAATGTTTTCTGTTGTGGACTTCAGGATGACCATAAAAACATGTGACATGGAAAGCATCCCATTTGGCGAATGAACAATAACATCGATGTGCCCTATTGAAGATGATAGTAAATTCATACTCCATCCATGTTTTCACATCATCATTAGGCCTCCACCCATCCCTACACGTTTCACTACAAAAGCCATATTCATCCCAAGTCGATATTTCACCTTTTCCATTTGTGTCTCTGTCATACGGGTTTACATGAGAAAAACCACGTCAGGGAACTTCTCCCTCAAAAGGAGTTTGAGGGCACGGAATGTTCTAGGGTTCCCAAGCCCTCGAACATTCCAATTTAAAATAATCATTGCTCATGGTGGGCCAGCTCCACTGGTCCCAACATGTTATTGACTGTCGTCATGTTTTCTGAAACATCAATTCTTCCTTTCTTGCTTCCCCTTGTTGTTTCCATCTCATCCTCGCTTGTTTTACGCTTGGTCCCTAGCACCACATTGATTTTTTCCATAGTAACTCCAGTCTCAGTACCCCTTGCTTTCTTTTTCCATTTTCCTCCTCGCACTAAAGTTTTGAGAGGAATAATATCCATATTCATTGACAGCTCATGCCCTCCATTGTGTGGTTCATTGCTTACCACTTTAGGATTTTGGAAAAAAGTTGGGTTTGCCTTGTAGTTGATGCCTTTGTTAGTAATTTTTCCTCCACCGTTAGAGCATGTCCAACCTTGAGCCAAGACTAGGCAAAAGGCCCCCCAAGGCAGCCCAAGACAGCTCCAGCGGGAGAGCAATGGCCCGGGCAAATGGTGGGTCCCATCAAACTGGGCAAGCCCACAGGTAGATCTTGCCTGGGCTACAGCCCAAAGGCGCTGACGTCACGCCGACGTCAGCGAGCAAAAAAATTCCAAAAAAAAATTCCAAAAAATCCAAAAAATTTTCAATTTTTTTTTATAAAAAAAACCAAAAAATTAAGGATGTTTTCCCTATAAATACATAACAATTTTATTCACTTTCTAAATTGTTTATATTTTGTTGCATAATCTTTTTTTTTTCTTGCCCTTGCCCTAGGCTTTTGGGGTGGAACCAAAAAAGGCAAGGCTGGCATTATTCACGTGAATAGTGGCAGCCTTTGCCTTGCCTTTGCCTTGCCTTAGCCTACATGGGTGGACATGCTCTTAGAGAAGTCCAAAGGCTGCCCAGGCCCCACTTCCTCTACCACCGAAACTGTTTCCCCCGCATTTACTATTCCTTGAATGCCTTCCCCTGATTGTCCTCCCAATGATTCTTTGAAACGTGCCGCAAGTACAGCTGCAAGTTCCCAGATCGTTTGGATAAGGTGCGATGTTTTTTTACTGATTTTTTTGAGCAGGCAATGAAAAATAGACAACGAAAGTTTTGATACCTCTTAATAAAAATCCAAACAAATTTTTCTCCCTATCCCAACTTTTTGGCATATTTGGTCTACACACAGAATGTGAATCATATTTGGACAACCTTTGACTAGTAGAAGTTAAACACGCAGAAATTATACCTACCAAGACCAAAGACCAAATATCAAATCAAAGCCTGGTAACTAGTTACAATAATTTCCTAGTTACACCCATGTGACAATATAGATGCTTCACTCTCGATGTCAAAAGATGCTTGCCTGCTGATTTTGCAAGAAACACAAACTCAAGTACTTGGCACCTTAGCACTGTGGAACTCGTGACATTGCAGGACAACGAAGCTTGTTATAAATATCAACGTCTCAAGTATTACATTTTGGAATTTTTGTTATAAATTTTTTTGCATTAAATGGATGGAGTTGTGGAGAGAGAGAGAGAGAGAGAGAGAGAGAGAGAGAGAGAGAGTGCGAACATGTGACATTTTTGAACAATTCAAAAGTTCTAAAAGGAAAAATACAAAAATTAATCCACAGCAAGTGACTGTGTGGGTGACATGTTTTGACCGCAAATTAAACAAACTGTTAAAAAAATTGACCATAAGTCCTCAACTCGTTGCTTTCATATAATTGAAGTCTTTAATTTACTCAAAACAAATCTCGGAAATAAATCTGTGTAATATGTTACGGATTAAAACGAATGCTTACCCTTAATTAGGACTTAATTGCTAAAATTATAAAACTATAAGATTATAATTATCAAAATTGAAATGACATCACCAGCAGCTCCAAGGGACCTCTAAGCTTATTTTCATAGCTTCCAAGAGGTCGTGCGACTCCTCTGACCCCACTGTGGCTCCGCCACTGACTCCAAGTACCTCCAACAACACTCTCTTAGGAAGAAGCCTTAACATTTCAAAGCATACAAGCTTTACCAGAAAACCATGCAACCAGAACCAGGAGCTCGCTACGAAAAAACCAAGCACAAAAGCTTGGAGGGTTGCAGCAATTCATGATGTTCCGGTTGTAGCGGATCCAACCCCGGTTGCCATCACTTGGCAAATTGTTGTTGGAGCCATAGGTATATTTTCACTCTTAAATTATATAACCACTGTAATTATTTCTAAATTATTGAATTTTGAATTTCTTTTTTTTCTTTTTCTTTTTCTTTTTTGTGCATGCGCAGCTGGAGTTGCACCTTTTGTGGTGGCTGGGATTGAATTCAGCAAAAGAATAGTAAGTTTTCCAGAGTTCATAATTAATTCATGTATAATATGGTATTGATGATTATGCATATATATATATATATTGTTGGCGAGTCCTTACTCAGTTAGGATTTGGGTTCCTTATTTTATTAGAACTTTGGTTACCTACCAATTCTTATTTAATCCTATTGTAATAGAGATTTACTTCCTATTGTAATTTAGATATATTTCCTATTTTATTTAGGGTTGTACTTATATAAATACCTCCATATTGGAGAAGAATAAAAATATAAGCAAATATGAGCGTATCTGAGCATATCTGAATATTTTACCCTACTTTGTTTGACATGGTATAAGAGCCTAGGTTTTCTTGTGACCTGTGTTTGCGTTCTCCTTGCAATTTAAGTGCTCTCCTCCCCTCCTCTTCAAGGGGGGGAGGGGGAGTGAAAATGATATGTTAATTGATATATTCCCATGAAGATGTTGCTTATTTCTTGACTCCGACGACCTCTTCTCTTCAGGGGGAGAGGAGGAGTGAAGAGAAGTTGTGTCTACGTGAATTAGCTAAAGTTGATATGGAAGAACTGTTGTTGTTGCCGTTGCCGTTGCCTCTACTACCGCAATTGATGTTACCGTTGCCGCTATTGTCATTGTTGATGATGCATGTTATGTCTCTGCCTTATTGCTCTTGTTGGTGCCAGTATTGTTGCTCCTGCCTGTTATGGTGCCAGTATTGTTGCTCATGCCTTTGCTGGTGTGTTTCCGCTGTGGTCATGCCCGTTGACCTTGTCTCTGCTGTTGCTGGTGCCAATGCCTTGTATCGATGTTGATGATGCCTGTTATGTCTAAGCTTTGTTGCTCCTGCCTATTATGGTGCCAGTATTGTTGTTCATGCCTTTGCTGCTGTGTTCTGCTATCTGCCTTATCTTCTGCCGTGCTCACAGGGCTTCTGTGTTCTGCTTTATCTATTGCCGTGCTCACAGAGCTTCTGTGTTCTGCCTTATCTGCTGCCGTGCTCACACAGTTTCTGTGTCCTTTGCCGTGTTCACAGGGTTTCTGTGTTCTGTTATCTGCCTTATCTTCTGCCGTGCTCACAAGGCTTCTGTGTTATGCTTTATCTGTTGCCGTGCTCACAGGGCTTCTGTGTTCTGCCTTATCTGCTGCCGTGCTCACAGGGTTTCTGTGTTCTGCTATGTGCCCTATTTTTTAGGGTTTTCTCTTGTGTTTCCGCTGCGAACTTTGCTTTAGTTTGTCACTTGTTTCACTCGTGGTCGATGAAAAGACATTCTCTACAATTGGTGCTTCTCAAGTATGGTGTTCTGTGACTCGCTTGTCAAGTTGGGCATGCGAAATATCTTTGCCCAACTTGAGGGGGAGTGTTGGCGAGTCCGTACTCAGTTAGGATTTGGGTTCCTTATTTTATTAGAACTTTGGTTACCTACCAATTATTATTTAATCCTATTGTAATAGAGATTTACTTCCTATTGTAATTTAGATATATTTCCTATTTTATTTAGGGTTGTACTTATATAAATACCTCCATATTGGAGAAGAATAAAAATATAAGCAAATATGAGCGTATCTTAGCATAACTAAATATTTACTCTACTTTATTTGACATATATTAGATAGCACAGAAAAGAAATGAGGTCTGTGGAGGGTCAGGGCTTGTTTTGACCAAAGAAGACTACGTCAAATGCCCTGGATGTGGTATGTGTTCAGATCCTTTGCTTTCAAGGGGCTGAAAATATCTGTTTCTCATTATTATTTATAATTTTTCTGGATTGAACCCCTCTGTTTTTTTTTTTGGTCAAGTTAATTCACATTCTTCGTAAATTTTTTTCCAGGTGGATTTTCTGCCTTAGCAATCATGGAAAAGTTTTTTTTTTTTTCCTACCCTTAATACATTTTCCATAAAGTTCGACATTGATGGCCGTGATAAAATTTCAAGAACATGAACTGAAGTATATGGGAGAGTACGAATATCAGGATACTGTGGTAGTGGCAATTAAAGGCTTCGACATTGAAATGGTGAAGATCCAGACTTTCTTCTCAACTATTGATTTCTCAAACAACACTTTCATAGGAGAGATTCCAAACGTAATCAGTAAGCTTATAAGTCATTGAAGGGGCTTAATTTTTCTCATAATGAGCTTATCGGTATAATTTCACCCTCGTTTGGCAATTTGAATAATCTTGAATGGTTAGATCTCTCTTCAAACAGGCTTGTTGGTGATATTTCAATGCAATTGGCAAATTTCACATAACTTGAAAAGTTCAATCTTTAAGAAAACCGAATTGCGGGGCCCATACCTCATGGCAAGCAATTTGATACATTTGAAAATGATTCATACAACGGAAATGTAGGATTGTGTGGATTTCCACTTTCAAAAACATGTTTTCACATCAGTAATCGCCATCACCATTGCAAGAAGAAAATAATTTGGAGCATGGGAATGGATTTGATTGGAAGATAGTGTTTATGGGGTATGCATCTCGGGTGGTAATTGGAATATCTTTGGGATATCTTGTACTTTCTAACGGAACACCGGATTGGCTTGTGAAAGTCGTCGGAAGAAAGCGATGGCATAAAATCACATAGTGGTGTATTTGAAGAAATTGTTCCAAAAGTATATGTATTTTCATATATTGTGTTATTTCTTATAAATATTGTATTATGTTAAAGGCTTGTAACACGCATGAATTCCAAAGAGGTGCTCTTTAGTTTTGTCAAAGTGGAGCTTCTTGTAATCTATGGGGTGGGGATTCGAACTCATGTCCATAGTGGGAAGTACATTCGCTTTATTTGCATTTTAACTATGTTATATACTCCTATAAATCGTCTCAATACAATATATATATATATATATATACAAGGAAATGAAAATAATTTTTATTAAATCACTAAATAGCATGCATAAGAAGTATTAACCCACAACCCAAAACTACACGGATCAAGTTAAAATAGACAGTTGACTTGGGCCATACAGTTAAAATAAAACAAAAATATCATGTTTAGTTAGGGTCTACGGTAGCATTAATCTCTCATTTTGCAAGTATAAGAATCGTAGCAAGCAACCCTTAAAGGTAGGCCAAAATATCATGTTTGCAAATTCACTTGCCACCCCCACTGCTGGGCTGGCAATTGACGACGAACGCCCGAAAAACAACGCACAAATATGAGATTCATAAATTAATCTCTCATCTAGCTCAAATCTCACAATAGCGAACGAACTATTGAAAATAAAGTTCAACTTTTACTAAACTAGAAATATAAACAACAATAAGGAAAAATGAAAACAAGACCTCTTTGCGCACTATTTCCTTTCTGGATTACATGTAATAAAAGCATGATAGTTGAGAGTGACTCTGCTTTAGTGGTTCGGTTCATGCATGATTACAACAGCTTACTACCTAATGTTGGATAATTTGGTTTATGATGCTACGTTTCCTGCAAACATTATATGAAATAATAAGTAGAAAATTGTAATTTACATTGATAGAGTAGATTAAATAAAATCAATGAAAATTACAGCAAAATACTTATCTTTTGGGATGTAGAAGTTGGTCATCATTGATACTTGAGTAGAATAATATTTTTAGGTTGAGGCGTGTAGTCAATGTCCTTAAGAGTAGATTTTGCCCCTCGGAGACAATGTCTCGGTGTAGCAAGGTTGTATGGCGCCCTACTCTCCATGATACAACAACCTATGACCCTCATAAGCGTACACTCACAATACTTGAGTCAGATGAACACTTGAATCTTTCCCTTGGAAGTAAAATAAAGTCAACACAATAAAACTGTATGAAAATTGTGAGGAAGGAAATGATGTGGGAGGACAGAAATTGAGAGGAAAAATGCCCGAATTCCCATCTCTATTATGCCCAAAACTGCTATATATATATATATATATATGGAAGGTGCTGACCCCAAGAAACGTTGGTCATTAAAGACCAAAATTTGTTGTTTGATAAATAATGGTGGCACAGTTTTGAAATTGAATACTGATACCTATAGCCCAATTAAATATATATGAACGTAAATGGTTATGTAATCAAGACCTTCAGCAAATCAAAGTTAATATATATTTAACTTACAAAAAGTAACGGTAATAATTAAAACCATAAAGGAGATATCAAAACCGACAACAAATTAAAGTCCAATTTATTGAAACCAATATGGAAGAAGTTTATAATTTTCATAAAATAGAATTAAATCAACATTTAAAATTTCACTTTCAACATAAATTAGATATAATTAATTTTGTG